>OZJO01015995.1:0-21263 GCA_900406225.1 Acrobeloides nanus | reverse complement strand
AATATTATGATCATGTTCAATATTTCGGGGTTACATAAAAAATCGGGGTTACATTTTTGGATCATAATTTTTGATTTTTTATAAATCAAATCGGGTATGGAGAATCGTTTCTAAGTCTTCGTTTTTTGATCCGAGCCTTCCCTGAAAAAAAGTAGTGTATTTTTTTTAGCGACACTACCAACACTACATTTACCAATTGCCAAATTTTAATAAGGATTTTAGTCGTCACATAATGATTTTCATAAAAAGTAGTGCGAACTAAGATTCAGCATGATCTTAGGAATCTAACGAGCTATACTCATTTTGTAATAAAACTCATTTTGTAATAGCTCGACTCATTTTGTAATGAAATTTTCAAGTTTCAAGTTTTCGTGTCAATGAACAGACCAGTTCAAACCTGTTCGAGATACAGAGTCTCGAGGCAATTTGTAAAAGTCCGACTGCGCCGAACACGCCGAACGGGCCCCTATTAGGCTTAGGCCTAAGTCTAAGCCTAAGCCTAATGGGGGCCCGTTCGGCGTGTTCGGCGCAGTCGTACTTTTACAAATTACCAGTCTCGAATTCGAGACTCAATTTGAGACATTTAGATTCTCGAAATCATTTCGAGACAATTAGCGAGCAGCCTTATTTATTTTTTTAAAGAGGGAGGAGGTGCATTTTGCGACTATTTGAGAGAAACAAATTTTTTCGTAAAAATGACCCTATTGGGGAATTTAATGTGAGAAATCGATTATGCTCACTCCCTTGCGTAAAACGCCATCTTGACCAAATTTTCATGAAAAATTGCTTTTTTTCGCTTTGTTTCATCTTTTTTCGTCGAAAAAATAGGCAATTTTTCACGAAAACTTAATTAAGATAGCGTTTTTACGCTTCAGGAGTGCGCGCAATCGATTTCTCGCATCAAGTTACCCCCAATAGGGTCATTTTTATAGAAAATTTTCTTCTAAACGGTCGCAAAATGCACCCCCTTTAAAAGAGTATGCAAATTTTACAATCTAGCTTTTCGAATTTAAAATTTCCATATCATAGCCATTTTGTTCATCTTCTTCGAAATGATGCAATTTCGGCTTTACATGGAATAAATCTTTTCCTTTTGTTTCTGGCAAATAAATGCATGACATGGCAAGGTTTAACATTCCAAGACCACTTATAATTAAATAAGCTGCCGGTGACCATTTAGATGATAAAAAGCCCAGCTAAAATTACTGATCATTTCCCGATTGACAAAAAATTCAGTGCATGGCACAGGCACAAATGTCCCACGATTCATCTTGAGCGAAGAGGGTTCGATCACCGACGATTGAAATTTTGTTTTTATCAATAAAAAAAAGTTGTTAAAGAACCCCTTTAAAATTAAATGAAAAATTACATATCATCATTTTCGATTTTGAACTATGTGATGTTGTGGTTAGCACTGTTTCAAGGTCGAAACTAGCGACCACCCAATCATTGACACCGTAGTGCAGTGGTCCGTTGCTCTGCCAATCAGCTTGGCATCACCTACACTAACAAGGTTCGGATTCACTTTGCGCCCAAAAGATTTTGCATGGACCTGTGATCGATAAAGAAAAAATTTTCAAACCCCGTACCACAGGAGCTAAAAGAGCTCCAATTCTTGCCACCAATGAAAACGTTCCCAAAGCAGAAGTTCTAACTTCTGATGGCACTGATTCAATAGCACATAAGTAGCAAGCATCCCATGTATACTCGGTACAAACGGATCCTAGAAGATTAAGTGCTAACTGCATCCAGCCCTAAAAATACATGAGTTTTGAGAAAATTTGATTTTTTTTACTTTATAATCAAAACAGAATAAAATGGCAACGCCTAAAAAGCCTATGATGACTAAAAGTTGGTTCCATTGGTGTAAATGTCGTCGATTAAATTGCGGATAGAATTTGTCTGTGAGGCCCAGAATCTAAACTTTGAAAAAATATGTATAGCAAATGTAGAGGGTACTATTCTTAAGAAAAAAATCAATTGGTATTTTTACATTTTTTGAACTCATCAAAAATTTTGTTAAACCAAATAAATAAGAATGCAATTTGGATTAGAAAGGCTTAGAATTAGGCTTGGGCTTAGGTTTATACTTAGGCTTATATTTAAGCTTGTACTTAGGCTTGGGCTTAGGCTTAGGCTTAGGCTTAGGCTTATGCTTATGCTAGGCTTAGGCTTAATTTTAGGCTTAAACTTAAGCTTAGACTTAGGCTTAATCTTGGGCTTAGGCGTATACTTAGGCTTGGGCTTAGGCTTAGGTTTATACTTAGGCTTAAGCTTAGGCTTATACTTAGGCTTGGGCTTAGTCTTAGGCTTATACTTAAGCTTAGTCTTAGGTTTAGTCTTGGACTTAGGTTTATACTTAGGCTTGAGCTTAGTCTTAGGCTTATACTTAGGGTCTGGCTAGACTTCTGTCATGAGCTACGCGATTTTGTCGCAAATATCGTCAAGGCATGTTTTTTTATACAGCGGGGCAAATAGCCCCGAAAAAGCATGCCTTGAGGCAATTTGCGACAAAATCGCGTCGCTCGCGACAGAAGTCTAGCCCTTAAGCTTAGTCTTAGGCTTACATTTTTAATTTGTTAGTTTTTGGGCTTAGGCTTATACTTAGGCTTGAGTTTAGGCTTAGGTTTATACTTAGGCTTAAGCTTAGGCTTAGTCTTAATTTTAGGCTTTTCTTTGCTTTAGACCTCCCCGGAATATATGTGGCGCTATACTACTTACAATTTTCGAGGCAAAAATAAACACTCCAAACAAAATCTGGTTGATGAAAAAATCTCCAGAAAGCGCTGTACTGTTCAAATCATTCGTATACGAAGTCACACTGGCTGTGAACCACATTAGACATAAAATTCCTACAAGCACTCTTGCCTTTGGGTCTTTCCATAAATCCAAATAACTTGTTTTCTTTTCAGTCGGGTCTTTATGAACTAAAATTTGCATTTAAATTATATTTTTTAAATCCTTCGAACCTTCAGGGATTGGACCATGTGAAATTTTTGAGATCCTTGTTTGAGATATTTTCATTTCTTCGAATTTTTGCTAAAGACACTAATTTTATATCATTAATGAGTGTGAAATATACCTTGCTATACAGCCATGCTGGACTTTCGGGTACTACAAAAATTAAAATCAGTAATAAAGGTATTAAAGCTAGTCCACTAGCAATCGAAGCATACCGCCAATTGGGTAAGAAATAGCATATAGATGTCGATAAAATTCTTGCCATACCCTAAAATACCCCTTTTATAGACCATACAGTTGGAAAAATGTTGCCATTTTGTTGATATTATGAAAATACATGAAAAATAGTGTGTTTTTTGTTTCTACAGAAAATTCTGAAGCGCCATCGTTGTCGAGATAATTGTTTGTGTATTAAGACGAAATCATGTACACCTATTTCATTTTCCTGATTCAATAAAAATTTATATATTGAAACGATTAATCAAACATTACAAAATTCAAACTTTTCCATTTTTGTGTAAAATTATTGAAATCAATATGTGAATTTTGCTACCTTACCCAATTAACAAAAGCCCTCATTGGGACCCTTTGTTCCGGTAATATCAATTCCATTACTAAAGTTATCAGAGCTACTATATTCCCACCAATGGCTAAGCCTAACAAGAATCGATAAGCCAACAGAATATAAACATTGAAAGAAGTAAGCGCTAAATTTTTGGTAAAGGTTTTGAATATAAGTAATACCAGAAAGTATTTGAATAATAATGCCAGCACTAATAACTTGTATAGAAATAACCCTTCTTCCATATCTATCCGATAAAGAACCAAAAATAAGATTGCCTAATAAAACTCCAACAAATTGAACCCAACTTATGGCGGATATGAAAAATTCTCCTTCTGCTAAAATTGAAAAAGTATAGGGCATTTTAAGGCAAATTTTTAAAATGTCCAAACTTTGGGTCGAATGCACAACTGATGTTAACGCCAATAATTTAGCTAACGCTAAGGTTGGTATTTTTGCTCACAAGTATTCTTTTTTGCGCACAAGGCCTAGGCTTAGGCCTAAGCCTAAGCGTAAGCTTAGGCTTAAATTTTCAGTCTCTCGTCATTTTTAGTTTTTTATTGTTTTTGTTTTTTTGGAGAGAAAAAAAGATATTCAAATTTTCTTACTAGAACAAATCCAACCAAATTCTATAGCGGTTGAATAAAATGCTGCTTGCTCAAATACTAAATGTCCCTTTGGGCAGCTTCGATAAATTTCGCAATCATGAGAAAAAATTGCTGGATACAATAAAGTTGAATTATCTCCATCATCTTTTGGCACTACACACTTCCAGTTAGGCTTATATTTCATAAAAATAGGGAAAATTTGTTGCACGGCAAAAAAGATACCAAATTGCCAGGTTAGAAATACAATAAAGTGGAATTTATTCATATTTTTTAAGAAAATCTATAGCTAGATTATGTAGAATTCGAAGAAAAGACCCTCGAAAATTTGTGAAAATTATCAAATGATTAGAAGAATTAAATACGTTTTTAAGCAGAAAGTTGAAAAGTATTAACTAGACGGTTTTGTTATCAAATGAAGATTATTTCTGACTCTTGACTTTTAAATATTTTACAATCAATAATATTCGTTTTTTGAACTTCTTGAAAATTTTTGCATACAATAGATAACAAAACTTTAATTGACAAATACTAGTACATACAATAGCAGCAAACAAGTTTGAATTTTTGAAAGTTGAGTAATTCTTCGAAACATAATTGACTACTTTTTAAGAGAACAATTTACAGGGTAGTGCAAAAATGCACTTTTGTGATTTTTTGGGACCTTTGGAAATAAATTTTTCTAAAAATGACCGATTTGGGGGTAATTTTATTCCGATTTCGGGGAATCGATTGAGCGCACTCTCGAACCCTGAAAATGCTTACATGGTCCTGGTTCAGGGAAAAGTTGAGTTTTTGAAGCGAAAATTTGATTTTTTTTTGCTTTTTTATCTGGAGATCACTTTTCTAGAGATTTTTTTCCCTGAATCTTGGCTAGCAAGCATTTTCAAGGTTTGGGAATGCGCGCAATCGATTTCTCGCATAAAAATACCCCTAATAGGTCATTTTGGAAGAAAAAAATTTTTTGAAAAATTTTCGCCAAAAAATGACCAAATAGCGGTTTTTTTGGAACACCCTGTATTTATTTTTAAAATGTTAGAGACATGTGACACAAGAAATTCATTTTTAGAATCCATGCAACGCATCAGGTACCTTATTTATGATTACTTTCGACAGTCCCTAGACAGAGAAAAAACAAAAAGAGATTTTCAAAAAGATAAATATTTTTTTGTACTTAAAAAACCAATACACCATGATGATCACTGATAAGCTGATAGCTAATTTCGGCCTTGAGGTAGTGCCAATTTGAACATAAACAATATAGTTATCATCCAAATTTCTTCAGATTCAAGTTCCCATATGGACAAACCCCTGAATACAAAAATTCTGATGACTTAAAGAACTAGTCTACTCGGAAAAAAGTTGTCATAATTCGAAAAGTTCATGAAATTTGGAACATTTTTTGTTTTTACGGCATGTTCCGAGTCGTTGTAGTTTCTGAGGTAATCGCGTGTGAAATTTCGTTGGTGTATTACAACGAAAACATGTACACAGTGGTCAAATCCCTGATTCAATCAAAAGCTGTTCATTGACAAGAAATAATTTGAATTTCTTGAGTATTTAGGAATGAGTAAATATAGCATTTTTCTCAGCTCAATGAGACGAATAAAATGACACCAAAATTATTCAATTTGAATATCATTTTGGGTTATTGAAGCGAAAATATTTGAATTTTTTGCAAATTTTCGTTTCAATAACCCAAAATGATATTCAAATTGAATAATTTTATTCATCCCATTGAGCTAAGAAAAATGCTATACCGTATTCTTTCTAATAGAAGCACCCCTCTAATTGAAGCACCCCCTGATGGAGGGATTGAAAAATAGAAGCACCCCTCTAATTGAAGCACCGGTGCTTCTATTAGAGAGAATACGGTATTTACTTTTCCTAAATACTCAAGAAATTTAAATTATTTTCTTATCAATAAACAGCTTTTGATTGAATCAGGGATTCGACCACTGTGTACATGTTTTCGTTGTAATACACAGACAAAACTTCACACGTGATTATCTCAAAAACTGCAACGATTCAGAACATGTCGTAAAAACAAAAAATGCTCCATTTTTCATGAACTTTCCAAATATATGCAAATTATGGCAGCTTTTTTCCGAGTGAACTGATTCTTTAAAGGGGGTGCATGCCCAGTACGCTTCTCGAAAAAATTTTTTTCTCCAAATTGGCTGATTTTTGGTACACGGGGGTTTTCGGGCACAAGAAATCGATTGGCCAGTTCCAAAAAAATTTTTTTGACTCCCTACAAAGATAAATAAAACAAAAATAAATAAAAAATTATTATTTTTTTTACCTTGTTGATGAAATTTTTGGCTTCGAAATTACCAACTTTAAACATTCGATTAAACCTTTAATCCCTTTTATTTTAATTTTTATCACGATGTGTAATAATGTGTAATACAAGACTAGTATGGATTATTCAAATGAATTAGGTTTGGTTTTGGTGCAGGCATTCGTTAAGTTCTAACGAACAAGAAATTTTTTCCAATTTTTTATTGCAATTTTCAATTTTTTTCCTTTAAATTTTTCATATGGTATAGAAAAAGTAGCTCATTCTCCCGAATTCGGGTCGCAGCTACTGGGAGGTTTGGGGGTGTCCATTATACCGGTATCTTTATTTAACTTTTCAATTTTTTTGTAAATTTTTAATCACTTAAATTATTGTGATTTTAGTTATGGTTTTATATAATCTAAATCGATTCCATGCGATAGTTTTTTTCACTTGGCAATTGGCTTTAATTTTCGCGCTACAAAATTTATTTACGATTTTTACGAATTTTGTGCCGAAATGGAGATGTATGGCGAAAAATTCGACTAGCGATTTTTCTTACAATTGTGAGATATTTGAAAAATGCCCGAAAGAGTTTCTTCATTTTGAAGAAGTTTTTTATTCGACGGCTTTGGAATTTGGGTGGATATGTACAGGTAGTAAGAAAACAAGAGTATAGCTAGAAGGAGAGACCCTTATGTTGATCGGGCCTTCGGTTTGTAAAATTTTCTCGGAAACTATGTTCGAAATTTCGAATTTTCGAGGCATCGACGGCATAATAGAAATTTCGATTCAGAATCTGGATTCAGAATCCGAATTCGGATTCAGAACCAGGATTCCGAATCCAGAATCCGGATTTACAATCGGATTCTGATTCCGAATCCGGATTCATGTTGGGATCGAATTTTTGCTGACTTAGGATCGGGTACCCGACTCTGAGTCAAGTAATTCTCAGGATCGGGTGCAACATATACAATGTTGTCATTAGGCAACTAGCTAGTTTGCCACACTTCTAATGCCTTTTTACATATTAGGGTAACAGAGAAAAATTTTGTAAATGCTTTGATCAAAAAGTGGCAAAAGGTGATAAAAACCATTATATTGTCATTTGTCATCTTCTTTGTGCTTGTCACTCTGGGCATTACTACCGGCCACTCTAGCTACCCTCTTATTCCAAGTTTCGTTAAAAATTTAAATAAAAAATTTTAAGAGTCCGCAAAATTTTACACTTGGGCTTTATCTACGTTGCAATTTTCTGGTGTTTTTATTGGCACTACTATATACGGGTCTGTGGCGGATAAATTCGGTAGAAAACCGACTTCGATTTTTATTCTAACATCGGGTATTTTAATGCTTTGCCTTTCAGGTAATAGAATTTTAAAATATAGGTAAAAAATTTGTAGGGCTATCTTTTGAGTGGTGGCATTTTTTTCTTACTCGATTTTTGGTTGGTGTAGCAATTGGTGGATCATTGGTAGTGATGTTTACATATTGTATGGAATTAGTTTTGCCAGAGCAGAGAATGGCTCTACAATCTTATACTAATGGGGTAAATATTTTTTATATCAAAGTTCCGCTCCACCTAACGTCGTTCAGAGCTACTACACAATAGTGGGCCACCCATGTAAAACAATTTTTGAAAATTTTTTCACGTGGGTGCCCCCCTTATTGTGTAGTATAGGGATGCATAATGACTTTTTAAAAAAGATGAACATTAGCTAAATTTATTCATTTTTCGAGGGGATCCACGGACCTGCGGATCTTCCCCCATGGTGCCGCCACTGGGTCAAGAAATCTTGAAGTCCCAAGAGACTCTTATGCTGGAGTCCGAAGTTCTTAATTTAAAAACAAATTTAGGGTACCGCCAGAGTCATTTTTACACTAATTTGTTATCTTTTCCCCAATTGGAGACATGCATCTTTTGTAAGTGGAATAGTTATCTTACCAGCACTTTTAATCGTAATCTTTATTTTACCAGAAAGCCCTTTATGGCTGATGTCAAAAGTATGCACTTAAGAAAAATTTATGGTGAGAGATCACCTTATTGAATGATGAGGGACCACCTCATCGGGGGCCCCCTCCCCTCCCCCACCTTGCCGACCTATGACGCTAAATAATTTATTCAACCTACATAAGCTTTTTAAATTTTAGGCTAAACTAGAAAAATGGAAAACATCCCAAAACCGCATTAGAAAAATTTCCGGTCTAGAAATTGTTGAAGGTGATTTTAATTCAAATTCATTATTGCAATCTAAATTTTTTAGCTCCCACAATAAAAACCCAAGAAAAAGTGGGCCTCAAAAGCATTTGGAAAAATAAACAAGTGCTAACAATACTTCTAACTTTTTGCTTTTCTTGGTACACTGTTTCCATGAGTTCATTTGCTATAGATTTGAATAGTCCAACGTTAAGTGGAAGCTTTTTTGTGAACCAATTTTTATTTGCTGTTGTTATTATGTGCTCGAAATTTGTAAGTATGGCAACTTTATCTTTATCTCATCTCGCTCCCCTGCAATTTTGCCTTTTAGAAAGAGAATGACCAATATTCTCCCTTCTAGAAAAATTTTTAGATCTTGGGCATTGTGGACCTTTTAGTACCACAATTTGATAGAAGAATGTTACATAACTATAATCAATTTATTGCAGCAACATGTTTTGGAGCCGCTGCAGTTTTAATATATTTACATTATGAGGTATTCTTTGAATTACCGAGAGAATGTGGAAAAACATATTGTGTATGGGGGTGAAAGGATGAGACAGTGGTCAAGGGACGGTCCGATTTGTCCCGAATCAGATAATGTCCGAGTCCCGGCTGTAAGTTCTCACTGTTCGTTTGTGAAGAACTCTAATAAAGAAATTAACTTTATTCAAAATAATAGGTTGCAATAAAACTAGGTGGTAAGAAAAGGCTGTTTGATGATTCTATTTTAGAATGTAATTGTTTTAATACTATCAATTATTGGCATCTTTACTGTGCAGTATACATGGGATGCTTGTTACTTGGCTACCGTTGAATCGATGCCAACCAGTATACGAGGTACAGTATTGGGCATATGTTCCACTATGGCAAGAGTAGGAGCACTAGTTTCACCAATGGTAAATTTTTTCGTAGATGATATCATTTGAATCAATATTGTTGTGATCCACGGATCGATCACAAATTTCTGCAAAATCTCTTGGAGACAAGGTGGGACCTAACCTTTCTAATGAAGGTAGTACCGAACTCATTCACGGCGCACCGGACCACTACTCCATGGCGGTCAGTGAATAGCTGTTGCTAATTCCGACTTTGAAGTAAAGTCCGTTTCCGCCCATAATACCAAAAAAAGTCCGGATGAGATGGCCAAAAGGTCCAAGAAGCTGACCATCTGATCTGGCAAGTTTAGCAACGTTGGGCCCGCAGGTTCGAGCCCCAGTAGGGTAAAACTTTTGATTTTCAAAAAATGGAACAAAAATTTTTTTTTCTCCATTTAAAAATTTTTTGCTCCATTTAAATAAAGTTTGTTAAAAATCAAAAGTTTTACCCTACTGGGAATCGAATCTGCGGGCCCCAAAGTTGCTTAACTTGCCAGATCGGACGGTAAGCTCTTTGGATCACTTGGCTATTTCGTCCGGACTTTTTTTAGTATTATGGGCAGAAACGGACTTATTATGATCCCCGTTCTATCACAGGTTCCTGAAAAATCTTTTGAATGCAAGGTGGAACCGAACCTTGCTACTGCCGGTGATGGCGAATTCCTTGGCGGCACGCTGGACCACTACACATTTGGAGTCATCTGATGACCTAATTTCGATCCTTGTAGTAATACCAACATTTTAGCTAGTGACTCTGTCAACATTTTGGAGCCCAACAGTGTATACCGTTTTAGCTATTTTTGGTTTCATTAATTTTATCTTGGCTTGGAATTTCTTGCCCGAAACAAAAGGAGTAAATCTGGCGGAAGTTAATTTGAAACAAAAGTCGAAAAATGTTCCAACAGAGGCTTAATAAATACTTTGTTGTTAATTTTAATTTATTAATAAATAATTTTAGTTTTTTATTTTCATAATCTTATACACCGAATCATATAGTAAATGTACAACAACATACAGATATGATATTCATCTGGCTACAAACCCTCTATAGGGTTATTTTGGTGAAAATGAAATTTTTTTTAAAATCACAAAATTGCCATTTTTGGGGCACCTTGTGGATAAATTTGTGAAAAAGAAATTTTGTAAATTTTTGAAGAACTATTCAACTAGCTTTCATAAGGACATTTGAAATTTTTCTTTCGACTTCATTTATCCATATTCTTGATTTCTCTTGATATGAATAATGTTTTGGCCGGTATTCTATTCGGGTCTAAAAATTTATAGGTAAAAAAGTATATCATATAAAAAATTACTGAATATTTTCTTACTCCATCAACAAAAACTTCAATCCATGCATCAGGATTGCTATCTTTATGTATAGGTCTAGACACTAAAAATTACAAAAAAATTGTTCAACGGTGTCTATAGCATGTTTCCAAATAAGTGCCAGAAAAGGTGGTCAAAGAACGAGCATGAATTTTCGTTGAAAATTTTTCTGGTTCAAAAACGGTACAATATCATATAAGATATTTGGGCTGGGGAATTGAATCTGATCCGTTTTTTGGAACCAGCAAAAATTTTCACCAAATAATAACGTGACATTCGTGTTCCCTATCTCTTGTACCCCGTTGGATTCGTGTTTCTTGCATCAAAAAACCCCTAAGCAAAAATTTTTGTTCGTTATTTTCCAAAAGTCGGAAATTCAGAATACTTCTCCAAAAAAAAACTATGTCAAAATAAAATAGGTAGGTTTCATCTGAAACACCCTGTAGTATCGATTAGGTATCCCACTGAACGTGAAATTTTTCGAAAAAAGTTTTTTCATCATTTGGAATTGACCCCTCTAACGTTAATTTTATGTGGGGAATCCGAATTTCACATTTTCGAGGCCTGAAAATCTTTCCCCGAATCAAGAAAAGACTATTTATATAACGTATGGATACATTTTTGACAAGAATCACTTGCCATACGCCATATAAATAGCCTTTTCTTGATTCGGAGAAAGATTTTCATGTCTCGGAAATGTGAAATTCGGATTACCCGCATAAAATTATCCCTAGGGAGTCAATTCCAGGTGGTGAAAAAAATTTTTTCGAAAAATTTCACGTTCAGTGGCATACCTAATCGGTACTAGTTCCAAAATGGAATATATTTTTATCAACTTTTCTGCTTCTCTTGGAAAAGTTGATAAAAGCTTACTGTAATAAATTTGAACAGCAGGATAATAAGTTTTTAAAAACTGTTTTATCTTCAAAACAAAGTCGAATAAATCCTCAATATGATAATCCAAACGTTCAATTTCCAAGTAATTTATAACAACAAATTTCTACAATTCATATATTTAATTTGAAAAAAATTATTTTACTTTTATTTTTTCCATAACCTCACAAATTTCTGGCAATGTTTTTAATATGTTCTTCGGGTCTTCCACAGCCTTGTTGTTTATATCAAAACTTTCGTTTTGTTGAATATAATTGAGTAGATTCTAACAAAAAATTTTATTGTGCTGTTCGGAAAATTCCGAGCTTTTCATATATACAAGGTGTTTCAAAAAAATGGATTTTTGTGATTTTTACATGATTTTGAAAAAAAATGGCCTCTATAGGGTATTTTTAAGCGAGGAATCGATTGCACACACTCCCAATCCCTGAAAATACGTTCTTGATTCAGGGAAATTGTTTGTTTTCGGTCAGGAACACGTTTTCAGGGTTCAAAAATGCGCGCAATCGATTGCTCACATAGAAAAACCCCCTGAATCAAGTTTCTGGTCGAAATTATAGCGTTTTTGGGGATGTTCCCACTTTTTGCACGTTCTGGTGAGCCGCATCTTCTTCTAAAATCACCCTCCCCACTTTGAGATGGATTAAAAAAATAATCTCGGAGATTATTTTAGAGTAAAGAGGTCATCCAGATATTACGTAATCAAGTAGGGGGGGGGGTAGCAAATGATTACAGTTGATTACGGGGGGAGGGGGTCAAAAAACCAAAATTTTGATTACGTAATATCTGGATGACCCCAAATACAGTAAATTTTTGTGACCCTCCTCTCTGGCTAGTAAAGCAGCTGCCACCTTAGCAGCTGTTCACTACTTGTTTGCTAGGCAAACAAGGTTAGATAGTCTGTTATTATGTGAGCCCAATAAACGCTACTCATGCTTATTCTACACTACACAGTACTATAAAGGGGCCACATTTTTTCCATAGCTTATGCGCAAACGTATGCGCAACGACACTTGCGCACCCGATTTTTACGCTTTAACATATGCGCCCCGACATTTTCCGAGTGGTATGGTCCTTTAACATTTACTTGGAAGCTATAATAATCAGCTTCTCTTTGTATCAACTTTAATGCATGTTCATCGTTTGGTAGATCCACTTCACCATCACGCATAAAATTGAGAATCAAATTGAAATAGGTTCCATCTCTATCAACCAAAATATTAGGTTGCTGCAAAAGTAATGAGCCAAAAAGTTAAAGTTATCATAATTCAAGATTTCATCATACAAACTACAAAATTGTGTTGCAGTGGCGAAGTCATCAGCCATTACAACACAATGGAGCCGGGTTCGACTCTCAGCTCAGGCAAAAAGTTTTTGCTCAAAAAATTGCAACACAATTTTGTAGTTTGTATGATGAAATCTTGAATTATGATATTTAACTTTAACTTTTTGGCTCATTACTTTTGCAGCAACCTAATATAACCTTCGGAGTCCACTGTCACCTAGTAATTTTTTAATCATTATTGGGCTATGTTAAAGAAAAATTACCGGAACTTCTCCAGAAATCATTGTCTTTAGCATGGAATCATATTTTGTCAAGGTGGAATATGAAGTTAGGAAATTTTTGCCACCAACATTCAACTTTATATAATCACCAGGATTGAAATTTTTATAGGTAGCCATTTTATTTTTAGTACTAGATTTTTTTAATTTTACAAAACCTTGTCCAAAAGGGTGGGGGACTTTTGCGCCCTCACATATGCACGACACTTAAGCACCCGATTTTTGAGCACCCCACTTTTGAGCACCTGATTTTTGCGCCCCACCATATGCGCCTCCGACATTTGTGCTCTATAATTGCGCCCTAACATATGCGCCACGACATTTGCGCACCCAACTTGTCTGTTTTAAAAATTTTCGACCTTTTTTGAAAGATATTTAATAGTCGGGTGCGCAAATGTCGTTGCGCAATTATAGATCAAATGTCGGGGCGCAAATGTGTCAGATGCGTACGTGAGGGCGCAAAAGTCCCCACCTGTCGAAAAATCTTATATATTTCAATAGTTATGGCATTTTATGACACTTTTTTGAAAGTCATGTTTTAAAAATTCATGCAATCGTGATAAAAAAAGTGATCAATGGGAGTTTTTTGTTGAGCACTCTCAAATGTGGTCTCACATGATTCAAATAGTAAAATAGTCTTGCCTCTCCATTCAGAGTTCCTATTTGAGCGATCAAAAAATTGACTCAAAACTTGAGCGGTCAATATAAAAAGATATTAAATAAACAACAAAACGCAATGAGTCAATGGATATAAAAATAAACATCCACGAAAATTTTTTGGCTTTTTCATTTCAAGTACGATTTTTCTACATGTTGCAGAAAATTTTTCCCGTTGCTTTTTTAATCATTCTATTTTGGTTGGTACAAATTGAAACAAAACCTTTTCAACAATCTCCATCTCAAACTACCTTCACACCAATGAGTTTTCAATATTGGACAACGTGCAATGAATGTCAAGTTCCAGGAAAATGTTTAGAATGTGATAATGATCAAGTTTGTTCTTGTGCCCAATGCGTTTGTGTTACAATGCCGGGGAAAAAAATTTAGAATTTTGTGATTTTGTAACAATTTTTTTAAATTTTCAAGCTTTTTAATTTACATTAAAATAGCCCAATAAAGGGTTTTCTATGTGAGAAATTGAATCTTTTTTCCCAAAGCTGAAAACGCTTCCCTGACCTTAAATTAGCCCATATTCGCTTCAATATTAACACCTCTTCCCTGAATCAGGGTAGGGAAGTGTTTTCAAGGTTTATCTATGCGCATAACATATTTATCTTATCAAAAAACCCCTGTAGCACAGCGCACTTAAGAGGAAAAAGGTGCAGGAAGGATCAAAATTTAAAAAATTTCGCCAATCGACTAATCTCGCCGAGCGCTTCAAAACGAGTTCCATATCATAGGGCTTTAGCACATCCACGTTTTTTGTATTTTTGCAATGAAACAGAGTTTATCTTTATCTTTATTGTTAATTTTTATTTATTAATTTTTTATTAATATTATTTTCTAACAAAAGTCTTATCCATCAACCATTTAACCATTTTTGTCTCTACTACAAAACAGTCTGTATTAATGATGTATATTTGGAGCCAAATAAATAACCTTATTTTCTTGTCTAGTTAATAACTTTCGCAGTGAATTTCGAATTTCTGAATTAAATATAAATAACACAATGGCGTTAATAGTGTTGGTAGAAATAACCAGCCAATTTTGTAAGAAACTTAGCATAAATTTCCATTGCCCAGGAACTGGGATAAATGGTAATGCAGTAAATGAAAGGTTTTCTATTTCGAGGGAAGCACACATTAGAAAGCACTAAACGAACTTGTTTACAAACCCTTTTTTAAACATCATGCATTGATTGATGAAAAATCTTACTTGGATTAATATAGACAAATCACGTTTCGCAGAGGAATGCATGTTCCCAGAAAGGCTGATTTTAATATAAATGTATAAACAAATATAAAAAATTATCATAATCACAGGAAGATATGTTAAAGAATAATTTTGAAACTATAATACAGTGTTTTAATATTATTAGGTTGTAAACTAAGGGCTCACTTTTCTAAAATTTATCATAAATGCTGGTATGCTACAATTGTTATATAAACAGTAGTTATACGAATTGGCACAGTCGTTATACAAATAAAATCCTAAAAAAATTTTTTGGATGAAAAGAATTATCGCAAGGATCAGACGAATCGAACAGATCGTGAAAATCGGACGGATTGAACAGACCGGACGAATCATATGGATGGATTGGACGGATCGGGCGGATTGGACAGATTGGACGGATTTGAAGGATCGGACAAATAGAACGGATTGGACGGATCGTCGAATCGGATGAGTCGGACGGATTGTAAAGATCAGACAGGATCGGCCGAGTCGGAGGGATTGTAAGAATCGAACAGTATTGGACGAATCGAGTGGATTGTAACGATCGGACAGGATTGGACGACTCAGGCGAATTGGACGGATTAACAGATTGGACGGATCAGTCGAATCGGATGGATTTAAAGGATTGGACGAATTGGAAGAATCTATCGAATTGGGCGAATCGGACTGATTGGACTGGATTGAAAGGATCAGATGAGTCGGACGGATTGTTTACTATACTAATCATGAGCAAACTTTTGAACCATAATTGAAAAAAAATCAGCGAAGTCACAATCGATATTCCCTGGTAGGCAGTACCCCCGAGGCACGAGGGGGGGGGGATAAAGAAATTCTTAAGGGCCTCAACCAAAAAATGACTAGCTAAAAACTTTTTGGCCGAGTGCTTTTGCCGATCTCTAGTACGAATTACCAGTTTCAGAAAACCCCTTTTTACAATTAACCACAAAATAAACTCCAATGGTTAAAAAGATTACATAACACCAAGCTACTATTATTGTTCTAGAAATTCAGAAAAATAAACTTTCAAAAAAAGAAAAATTACATGTAGAGCCTAGGTTGTTCAAACAATAATTGATTCAGTCGTGGCATAATAAATACCGTAAACCTGTTAATAGTCATAAGAAAAGCAAAATGAACATCGCCATAAAACCCCAAAGTATCAAAGAATCCGATAATTTGGATAAATGTTGTACTATTGTAAACCTAAAGTTGTTATATGCTCAGTCTTTCTAGAGACTATATAAGTCTAATATTTTTTCGTCGATTTTCTGACAAAAACAGTTTTTCAAATACTTCTTATGAAGAGGACCAAATCCCCCCCCCCCATGATTACGTAATATCTGGATGACCCCTTACATTGTATGCAGCATAAGTGATCGGTATAGCTATGATAATTTGTACCGATACGGACATTAAATCACATATTACATGTTGCCATACAATCATGTAAAATGCTTGTTTTTTATATTCTTTACGGCCCTAAAAGTTGTGGGTATAGGGTATAAAGACCGAAGCCCTAGCCATTTGGCCATGTAGTCCCAGATTTTTGAAATTTTCAAAAGTTCGAATTTTCACAATCGACTTCTCTAACTTTGTTCCCCATACCGAAAAACGGTAGAAAAAAAGAGAAATATTCTAGCTCTCAAAAAACATAGATTTTTAGATCCTAAAAAAACATAAATTTTCAAAAAGCTCTAAACCACGTCTTTTCAGCTTGTTTTTTATTGTTTCTAAGCCAAAAATTACCACAGAAAGCACTTTTCTAGGGTAAATTGGGGCCGGGGAATCGATTTCCGGTGTTATTTTTCGGTTTTGACATCATCCAAGGGGTCATCCAAGTATTACGTAATCAACTTTTTGGTGGTTTACCCCCCCCCCCCCCCCCCCCCAACGTAATCATCAAAAATGCACTAACATAATCAATTTTTTTATGAAAATCCCCCCTCCCTCACATGATTACGTAATATCTGGATGATCCCCAAGGGTGTTTTGGGCGACTTTTTGACCTTATACTAAAAATTGAACTATTTTCGGGTATGAAAACAACTATTTCACGCGAAATGAAAAAATTACGAAAATTGAGCGAAAAATGAAATTTAGTGAAAAACACATAGCTTGGGTCGAGGGGACCTTGGTATGCAAGAAGTAGTCCAATTTCGGGCTTTGGTCACAAACATCATATACTGTATACCTTGATTAATAACACCAATAAAAGAGAGTTCAAAATCACACTGGTTGTGCAAAAAGCCACATAAGAAGTTGCCCCAAATAAACGGACAATAGGAGCAGCTTGATCCGTCATGGAATTGTTTGAAAATGAGTTATTCAAGCTAAGATGGCTTGAAGTCATTATATTTTTTTATCAAACAATAGTGCAAACATTCACGACAAACAAATTTATTTTACTTCACCTGTCAAGTTAATATCTTTGTTATGTTCAAGTGGAAATTTTAATTTGGCACTTATTAAATTCTCATGAAAGAATAATTTTTCTACTCATATGTTTTTCTTTTAAAAAGATTTTTTGAACCTTATAGTAGACCTTGATCTTTATAAAAATTAAAAAGATAAGAATTTTATATTTTTTCCAGACGTTTCATAAGAGTTGCGCATTCTCAAATCCATTTCTCAAATTCCTATCTGAGCGATCAAACAAATTGACTCAAAACTTGAGCGGTCAATATAAAAAGATATTAAATAAACAACAAAGCACAATGAGTCAATGGATATAAAAATAAACATCCACGAAAATTTTTTGACCTTTTCATTTCAAATACGATTTTTCTAGATGTTGCAGAAAATTTTCCCCTTTGCTTTTTTAATCATTCTATTTTGGTTGGTACAAATTGAAACAAAACCTTTTCTACAATCTCCATCTCAAACTACCTTCACACCAATGAGTTTTCAATATTGGACAACGTGCAATGAATGTCAAGTTCCAGGAAAATGTTTAGAATGTGATAATGATCAAGTTTGTTCTTGTGCCCAATGCGTTTGTGTTACAATGCCGGTGAAAAAATAGTGATATATATACAGGATGGACCAAAAAAAAGTTCCATTTTACCATTTTTTTCATGAATTTTGGCCCAAAATTTTTTTCCAAAAATGTCTCCTATATACAGAGTGATTGAAGAGCTCGTTCTCAACTTTTTTACAGGGTGTATAAAAAACGAAATTGGGGCGATTTTTTCATGTTTTTCGACCCAAAATGTTTTTCAAAAATGGCCATATTAGGGCTAATTTTATGTAGGGAATCGATTGAGCGCATTTCCAACGTTTGAAAACACTTCTCTTACTCTAAATCAGGGAATCGGAGTATGTGTATTGAAGCGAAAATCAAAAATTTTTAGAAGGAAAAATGTAAAATGGAACTTTTTTAGCCCACTCTGTAATTGATTTTATGGAAAATTTTACAACATTTTTTTTTTAAAACTGACTGCAACCCTGTCTATCCAACTATTCGTTTTTAGTGTAACCGTTTAATCTTTGAGTCTTTGTTTATATCTATTCGAAAATGACAAAAATAGCTTTATAGAAGTTTATATTTTTATGATGTTCGAAGCATAATGCTTATGCTTTGATTTCACAAACATAACACCCTGGAGCTGTACCATCAATGTTTGTCCATTTTCCATCAGCCGTATTCAATTGACTGTATATATTGTTGTTATTACTAGAGGGGTATCCTTAAAACTTTTTAATTTTCAAAAGTTTTAGCCATAGCTGTACAAGGAGGGGGTACTGGCGCCCTAAATGCGACGTGGTCGCAGGGGATCCCCCCATAACCATTTCTTAAACCAACTCCAAATATGGAGTGGGTATTAAACATTTTCGGCAAAAAGGACAAGTGGGAGGGGATACAGTACCTTCCCTGTTCAGCTATTTAGTCATGCTTACCTGATCTCCAATTCTGGTAGGTAGAAGTATCGCTATTAATCCACGACCAGGAATTACTATTTTCAAAATTTTAACCTATTTTCAAAAAACCTAATAGGCCTATTTTCAAAATTTTTTAAAAATTTTTCTAAAAACCGTTGGAAGTTGTCGGGCATGGTGGAAGCGGTAAATTATGCAATTTTCCCGTAAAAATAAATTATTTTTAGGTGATTTTTAACCCTAAAATGCTCTAAAATATAGCTAAAATGGCCCAATATATCATTTTCATCATTTTTAGGCATGAGGATGAGGCTTTCAGAATTTTTCATTGTCATTTTTGGATTCAGGGGGTCAAAAAACGCCATAGTACAGTGACACGATACCGGTAACAACAAAACTTTTGCAAATCGATTATACTCACGAAGAGCTATCCAACGAGTGGTCGATGTCCATATTTTGCATTTTGAGAAGCGTGTAAAAAATATTGTGCCAAAAATCGTCGAAAACTCTCCAAACAACACACTATTTTTAACACGCTTCCCAAAATGCGAAATATGGACATCGACCACTCGTTGGATAGCTCTTTGTGAGTATAATCGATTTGCAAAGGTTTTTGTTGTTACCGGTATCGTGTCACTGTTAATGATATAGGCTTCTGAGTAGTAGCTTTTACTGTCATTGGTTTTTGTGTTGTAGTCAGCGTTAGTGTAGACTAGATAGTTTGAATTGTAGTTTTGACGAACAATTCCTATCAAGAGTTATGCCTGTTACAAGGTGAGCCACCAAAAATGGCAAAGGTTCAACTTTCATAGGGTTTATTACATTTTTCAAACGATTTAAATTTTTTTCGTCGCCAAAAATTATACTTTAAACTTTCATGATAGACAAAAATTTATATCCTCTTTGTAAGTATTAAAAAAAGATCGAAAGAGCAACCCAAGTTGTCACTGAAATTTCTAGAGAAGAAATCATTATGGTAATCATTAGATAATGATTTGATTATCGACTGGATTATTTCAAATGGTTCGCTCGTTTATGGGATAATCAGCCCCTTCATTTTTTGGTCTCCTCTAATTTGAAGCTAAAAACACTTTGTTTAATAACTATATGCGAGGTTAAATTGGCATCGATTTTTTTATGAAGTTTCAAACATATTTTCATTATTGAGACATAACAACTTCCTCGTTCCAAAACTTTTCACGCTGAGGTTTAAGATATCTGGGCTGGTTATCGAATTAACTCATAACGGATTCGAAATCGGGCTTAAGTGTTAATAAAACATTTTGTAAGAAGATTAAATTTTGGCCTAGAAGTGCCGAGCCTAGCAGCACACGGATTTCTAAAAATCAACAAGGAATTTTATAACGACCCTTGGCCATTATGCGGGTGGCCGTTGGAAACTATCTTATAATTTTCTTATTAAATTTTGCAATTTTTGGTAGGTTTTAATTAAGTCTGTTGTTCTATGCTCTTTTTTAGGACATGTACAATCCGGTGTTACAGATTGTAAGCATTAAGGGACCAGTGCGAGCGGGAAAAAAGCTCTTCTTTTTGTTGATATTCGGAAGGTTCATGAAAAATGAAGATTTTTTGTTTTTATATTAAATTCTGAATCGTTTTCGTTTAAGAGATAATTATGTGCGAAGTTGACAATTTTTTAAAATTTGTTTATTACAACGAAAACATGTGCCGCAGAAATTTTTATCTTGCATCAGTTGAGATTTGAGTATTGAAGCGATTATTCAAAATTATTTGATTAATTGCTTTTAAGCAATTAATCAGATAATTTTGAATAATTTGAATTTATTAAAATAAACAACTTTTACTTGATGCGAGTTAAAAATTTTCAGAAAAACCCAGGTGCAAGTTGTAATACACAGATTTCAAAAATCGCCAACTTCGCATGCAATTATCTCAAAAACTACAACGATTCAGAGGTTACCATAAAAACAAAAATGCTCTATTTTTCATGAACTAGACGAATATCAACAAAAAGGGACAACTTTTTTCCGCTCGGATTAATCAGTCCAGTTTTGAACAAACTTTTTTATAAGAAATTTCATGTTGTGGCGATCAACTTTTGCTTTGGAAATTAATTCTAGTTCGTTAACCCTTTGGAGATAAATGAAAAACAAAATTGCATGAAAAATTTAACACTGGAATGGTTAATCGGGCTTTTGGGTAATTCTGGAAGATTTTTGCATGCTGAACACGAATATGCAAAAAT
>OZJO01015993.1:0-11018 GCA_900406225.1 Acrobeloides nanus | reverse complement strand
ACATTTCACGACCTGACTGCTAGCGTCCAAAAAATACTATAATTTCCGGCTAGCATCTGGAAATCGTCGTGAAATGCGTTTCACGAGTGCTAGCGCGCAGCCTAAACCATTCATAAAAAAACAATTTTTGGTGACCATCAATTGATGCTTTGCGGAAATTGATAACGTTTTTTTATCATCAAAAAATTATTTCCTCTTAAAATTTGTAATGCAATGTAAAAAAAGCATGAAATAAATGAGATCAGTTTTTTAGATAGCCTCACAAAAAATTGAATCCCATATTTGGTCATTTTGTACAAATCGCCGCACAAAATGACTCGTTTTCATCAGAAGATATTATAGTCTGTTCAAATTTTTGCATAGAGAACTCAAAAGGCTAGAATTAGACAAAATTTCCGGCAAAAAGTCAGAGAGAGGATCAATGGCCATTTCAGCAAAAAAACATTTTTCTCAGTCTGTCTACATACATAGGTCGAGTGTTCCCGCCAGCTCGTTGCATAATTGCGAAATGTTTAAACGAAATTGTTTCTTGCTGTTTTCTCGTGTGCTCTTTGAAATTGTTTTGCTCGAAGATCACTCGGCAAAAATACTACTGATTTTTTTAAATTTGTGGGTATAAAAAATTTTATAAATTTTAAAAACTTCAGCTTAAATTTCACAAAAAATTTTAAACAAATTTTGAAAATCACTCTTTAAGCTGAATGTGATCGAAAAATTATGATTTTTGATGAAAATTTTGTTGAAATTTTTGAGCCTTCGGTCGGGTTTGGGGGCCTCGTATGGGTCTGTTTGCCACTACAAAACTTTAACTTAGCGATTTTTTTTAAAGCAAATTGTTTTTTACATTTTCTCCACATTTACAGTGGCGTTTCGTGCCGCTGTACGTTTGTTTTGTGTATATTAAGGAAAATCTGATCAGTTCAGATTTCCCGTAACATATACATCCCTTTTTTATTTATGATTATTCCAATTTTAGCGAGTTATTCATTCGGAAAGTTTCTATACTGAAATGCCATGCAGCCTAGTAATACAATTTGTGCTCACGATCGACTCAGATGCTTTGAAAATGCAGTCGTCGGCCAGAAATATTGTACTAACCATTTGAAGGAGAACAAAGTAGATGTGAATAAACTTGATCTGAAACTATGCGGATATGTTAGTGGTCGAACTTTATTGCAATGTACCAATTTTCGACGAGAGGAACAGTTGGATAAAAATGGTTTTTGTGAACAGGTATGTGTATTTTTTTGTGTATAAGAATCGTAAAAATATTTAGCATATCAACTATATAAAGAGATTGAAATCGGATCTTGAAAGAACTCGACGCTTGTTGGACCCAGGATTAAAAAAGGAGCCTAGAGATTTCATGTAAGCTTGATCTTGGTTTTTTGTGTTTTATGTCCTCTTTAGTGACCAAGATGAGGAAGAAACTTTGGATGTGGATGGTGATTGGCCATACACCATGGATAGCGCATATTGTGATTCTCGTGTTGCAGATGATGATGATGATCCGCTAAGGTGAAATTAAAATTCAAAAAAATTAAGTTAAAAATTTGGTGGCCAAAAATTTTTGGATGCTAAAATTTTTATCCAGGCGTAATTTTTGAGCCGGCGGGGGGAACATTCAGTGCTATAGCCAGAGGGTAATTCCCTCTAAAACAATTTTCATTTTTTAAACAAAGATTTTCATTTTATTATCATTTTTAGTTTAAAAACAAAAAAATTAAAAAAAATAGCAGATTTTGGACATTTTTGTTGAGAAAATTGCTTTAACTCGATTATTTATTCATAAAATTGATTTTAGAAATGCTGGCGTTTTCACACATAAAGAAATAATTAAACGCCAGATCGCTGCCTTGGAGCGAGAAAAACAAGCCCTTCTTGAGTTTCACGAATTATTGGCTGAGCGGTTGCGTCGTTTAGATTTAAAGCACGCCAAACAGGTTAAATCTGGAAAAAAGAAGAAGAAGGTCCAGCAAGTTGTTAAAGAAGAGGAAAAGCTATACGTGGACGCACAAAATGCTGCTCTAGCCAAATACGGATCGCACATTAATTGGAAGAGTGTTGAAAACTTTTTGGGAAAATGTGATGAGAAGAAGAAACTCCTAGAAAACCCGTTGGAGAAAGATCCTGGTAGTGTTGAGGTGAAAAGTAAATGTGTGTTGCTGGAAAGACAGCCTGGTTATTGTAGCCATTTTGATTTGGTGAAGGTGAAGAAATCGGTTCGAATGTCGCCGAAAATCAAACAAGTGGGGATATATTTTTTTAGTAGTATACAGTGATATAAGTTCCGACAGCATTTTTCATTTTAAAAAATGGCTCAAAAATCGATTTCTGAGCTCAAAATGAGCTAATTTTTAGCACAAAAATCGATTTTGCCAAATTTTTTCAAGTATAACACATATATAGGCAATTTTTTGGTGTAGAATCCAAAAATCGAAAAACTTTTTTAAATTTTCAAGTACATTCTCGTGCCATATTAGTACCAAATGTTTTGTTAAAAAATTTTTTTTTGTCGAATTTTTTTACATTTGAAAATTTTCAGGCAGCTGAACCGCTCGAATTTAATGACTTCGAATCTAGACTTTGCTTAGACAACATGTTCTCAAGTCTCGGCATCAATCCGCCAATTACCGAACCTGATGCACAGATTAAGTCTTTGGTGAACTTAATGCTTGACGAGATTGAACGCTCCGAAACTGAGTCTATCATCGGTGGACAAGAAAACAATCAGATTGAAATCGAAGTGAAACATTTTTGTCCCTATAAAGTGCTTCCACTTTCGGACTTTTGTGCTGGACGTATGCGAAATTTTAATTTTTGGTTATAAACTGTTTTTTTTTGTAGACATTCTTGAAGACCAGAAGCAGTTTGTTTATTCGAAGTGCTCGGAAGTTGGTTGTACGCAGATTTGCTTTGTTTATGAAAATGCGTGTACTGTACATGGTATGGGTATTATTTTTATGCTAATTTTGAGCTTAGAAATCGACTTTTGAATTCAGAAATCGTTTTTTGAGCTCAGAAATTGATCAATAGCCAAATTTGAGCTTAAAATTGGCTCAAAAGTCAATTTTTGAGCTATATAATTGATTTTTATCTATTAAATTTTCTTGGTTGATGATTGTTTAATTTTCAAAACTTATTTTTCAGCAAAAGCTACTCCACCGCCAAGACCTCGGCGCAAAGCAATCCTTTCCGTTGATTCTCTGTCAAATATTCCATCAAGCTCCGAACTTCGACCGCGCAGTTACACGGACGTCCAGCTTCAACCGTCTACTTCATCTGGATTTCCAATCAATTTTCCAATGGGAGGAGAGCCGAAAGGCATTCTCAGAAGAGGTCGACCTCCGAATCAACCCCCAAAAATGCTACCGTTCTTAGCAAAACCTGGGCAAATTATCGGTTCACCAACAAATTTCATTGTGACTAGTACTGGTCAGTCGTCACCACAAGGATTTATTGTAATCTTTTTTTGTGTCTTGTGATAATTTCTTCTCATTTTTTTAGACTGTGCCAGCGACTCCACGAACTCCATTGCTGTCTCCGAAAATCGTCTCAAAGAAACCACCACCAAAGAATCGTGATGACAGCTCATCCGATGAGGACGACTCTGGCAAACCCGTTCGGCGAGTTGTTATCGACAGTTCCGAAGATGAAGAAATTGAGGCCAAAAAGCCACGTATTGAAAATGCTATCGATGAGAGCATAGACAGCGTAGCATCTCAGTCTTTCAGCCAGCCAACTGTACCAGGTCGTGGATCCAGACGCTTCAAGACGCCATGGGCGAAGAAAGCGGAAAGTCTACACGCCCAGCCTCTGTCTTCACTGCCGCTCGTTCAAGCAGCTCCGAATAAGCCACAGTTTAGGAATAATGTACTACCACCGCCTGGCCAAGCAACGCCGAATATGGGACAAAAAGGTCAGATGATGAAATCACAACCTCAAGGAAGACAACTGTTTCAAAATTCGGATGAAACGTGTGCTCGAGTTCAGCCTTTTAGTGGGAGAAAGGATAAAACAAAAGGTTGTGTAAAAATTATGCAAAAAAATTTTTTCTATAAAATAGAGGTGTGCAGGAGGACCTAGATCGCTGGCCTAGCAAATTTTGAAAACCAAAAATTGCCATTTTTCACTAAAAAATGACCAAAAATTGCCATTTTCATTTTAAAAAATTGGCAATTTTTATCAAAAAAGTCCAAAATTTTTCATCAAAAATCGTTTTTGAACATGCCCTCAGTTCAATTTTTATTGGGCCAGGCCATTCGTTTAAGCTCTAGGGCTGATCTGCTTCAGTTCGCCAAAAAAGGGTGATCAGGTCGGCCTATACATTATTAGCCCTAATACTGCCCATTAAAAATAAATTTTCTCTTTTCAGAAACTGGTAATGTTCAGAAGAACAATGGCTCCACTGTTGAACCAGGTACTTATGATAGACTTCTTCAAAATTCAGGCATGGATATGAATTCGCCAGTATTTGCTACCCCATCTAATGTTCGATACACGCCAGTTGCCCAACAACAACAGCCCCGTTTCATTTCGCATAGTGCTGAAGCTGGAGGTTTTTTTTGATTTTGTACTCGGTAAAAGTTGAACTTTTCAGGTTATGGTTATTCTTCTTCTCAAACGCAAGTGAATGCCAAGTTGACGTATGGAAGAGTTAAGCCAGCTTCGCAGTTGATGTCGGGTACGAATTTGTCGAATGTCCCACCAAATGTGCAAACGCGTAAGTTTTTTGAAAAGTTCATAAATCGAAATCAAACAATTCCTTCGGATTCGTGTTCCCCGTGTAGAAAAATCCTGGGCCCTGCCGGGTGATACAAAATTTCAGCCGATTTGGAGAACTTTTATTTTACTCTAACATGGGGAAGTATCCCATGTTAGAGTAAAATCCCCAAAAAGTCTTTGTAAGCCATTTTTTGCCATATTCTCAAGAGAAAAAAATAACGGCGGATTCTTGTAGAAAAACCCTAGAAATGTCGAAAATTTCGTCAAAAAGCGACTTCTATAGTCAAATAGCAACAAAATAATCAATTTTTGAGCTTAAAATTCTATTTTCTACTGAATTTTGAGTTCAAATATTGATTTTTGAGCCACATAAGTGATCACGAACTTTTAACGCACACTGTATATTTGTATAACTTCAAATACATCAATTTATAGCATTCAAAGCAGCCGATCAAAAATACTCAGCACAACAAATACTATCACCCGAACAACAACACCAACCTCAAAATGTATCAACTCAATCTTCATTACCTCAAACTCACATACCAGCAGAGCACGATTATACCTCATTCCGTCATCCCCAGCCAAGAATCCGGCAACCGTCAATCCGACGTATTCAATACAACATGCCGGTGAATTCCGAATTCCAACCTCGTTCTACAACTCTCTATCGAACAAGATACCCAAATCCAAGAGCTCGAATCATTACCGTCCCCACACCAGCTCAATTTAACCCGATAAGGCATCAAAGAACAATTGGACCGAGGACGATTAGTTTGCATCCTGTAAATAGTAATAATGCAAGTGGTATTTCGCCTGGTACGAATATAAATGCGCAAAATGTTGGAGCAGCGGCAAACAATAACATGCAATCTCAAACTGGAGCACCGATTTATGTGAATGGTGGCAAGCAAATTTATTTGAAAGGCATTGATATTGGATCGATTCAGAATGTTCACACTGGTGGGATTTTTAAAAAAAATTTTGGTACTACGGATTAACGAATTGCAAATGACAGGGTTCTGAAGTCGAAAATTTTTTTTTGTTTCAATCAGGCAAAAAAAGCTTTCACGCTTGATCGATGCTCGCCATAAAAATTGAAAGGAAAATCATAAAAATCGCACGCTTATGAAGTATAAAAAGGTTCATTTTCACGAAAAGTATTCGTTTTCATGCTTCGGGAATGTGCACAATCGATTTTTCGCATAAAAGATCTCTAAATTGCTTGATTTTGAAGAAAAACATTTTTCTACTCCAGAACCCTGTGGTCGCTAATCCAAAGTAGCACCCATTTAACTAAGTTACATAACGTTAAATTAATGTATACCCAAATTATAGCTCGCTATGCACCAACAAATATTGTAACAAAAAGAAGAATAATAGCAGATGGTGTGATAACCCACCAACATCCTATCAAACAACCACGCAAACAACAGTTTCAAACAACTGGTATGTGTTACACTTTTATTATACAGGGTGGGCTTGAAGTTCCCGATCACTTTAAGATTAAAGTTCCCTCGATAACTTGAAATCACTTTGAAAAGTCGATCAATATTCAAGACCTGAGAAAGAAAAAATGGATTGGTATAAGACGGATCAAAATTAAATTATGGCCATTTGTTATGGTAATCCTAAATGGAAAGATATTACCGATCAACTCAGTTATAGAAATGAAAGTGGAAAATTAATTGATGATTTACTGAAAAAACAAATATATGTATATTGATCGACTTTTCAAAGTGATTTCAAGTGATCAGGAACTTTAATTTCAAAGTGATCGGGAACTTGAAGCCTACCATGTATATAGTCAACCTTATTTCTAGGCACTACCGGAACATACAATCATTATTCCCGTACATTAGACACAATTCCATCTTATCCTCCTCATCACAACTCAACGAATCATCATGATCAAAACGTCGAGAATTCGTCTCTACCAATTAATGTAAGTAACACACGACTCCAATGCAATCATTCAGCAAAGATCGCTAACAATTTTCCAGGTGAACCAACAAACTCCGCAGTACCAACAACTTCAACCGATTGTTGAAACAAAATCTCCACCAGTTGGCTTAACACCACAGCAAATCCTGGCACATGATCATGATTTCTCCTTTTCAAAACTACCATTAACTAAAGAAACACCTTCAAATGGACCAAATTCGGAAACAAATAATGCCTTGGAAATGTTAGCCGATGTGAGTGTGTCACAAGGAAGGAGAACATCAACATCTTGTGGCTTAGAAGACGAGGCTGACGATTAATCTAAAATTTTTGTTAATATTTATTGAAGCATACATTGTAGTAAACATCACAGTTTTAACAGGAAAAAGGCTTAAAATGATCCAAAAAGATATACGATCCTACAATGTTATTTTTTATCAAAAGAATTTGTATCTCTTAAGAATCTTATATTTCGGGTTATAACATGTTAGTTGCACAGGTATATTGTTCAAATCTCGAGTTAATAAATTTTGTATGTATAATTTTTCGACTTATACCATAACGCATGCATAGCAAAATGCATAATTTCAACATGCATAATGATAAAATGCACAATTTCGAACATGCATAATGGCCAAAACGGTTATAATGCATAATTGTATTGAAATACATAAAATTAAAATACCTACTATTCAACATGCATAATAGTCAAAATATAGAATGGTGCATTTTTATGCGAGAAATCGATTGCGCTCATTCCCGAAGCGTGAAAAACGAATACTTTTCGTGAAAATGAGCTTTTATATTGAAATTAGGCAAAAACAGCTTTCACGCTTTGTCGATGTGCGCTTTAAAAATTGAAAAGAAAATCATAAAAATCACATGCTTATGAAGCATAAAAAGGCTCATTTTCACGACAAGTATTCGTTTTCATGCTTCGGGAATGCGCGCAATCGATTTCTCGCATAAAAATACCGTTAAAATGCTTGATATGAATAACCATGTAAGAGTACCATTTTTTCTTAATCTAATGAACATGTTGTTGGACGAAAAAGTTGTTTAGCAAACTTTTGCTAAAATTAGAAATACGAGGGTGAATTTTCTTTTGAAAAGTGGACACCAGCTACGGCCACGGAGTTGTCTGTGGAATTTAATTTTGAATTCTTTTATAGCCCGATATGAAAGATTAGACAAGAGCTCGTTCACATCTCGTTTACCGTTGTCAGAATTTAGTCAATCTTATCCTGGAATTCAAGCTCAACTCCGAAACTGGAATCCTCGATCTCAAAGCCTTACGATACCACCGCCCATTGCGCATACTTTTGTTCATCGGCAGCCATGTCCACGGCATATAATGATTATTCAAAGACCACGTATGTCTTTGCGAATTTTTAGCATATCATTGTTAACACAAAATTTTTTAGCTCAATTAACGCCATCAGTATTGGATTTTGTGGATCAAATCGCGCAAGAATTTGATCAATCGAATCTGATTCACCGCCAAACTTCTACACTTATGGAAATTCCTACAACACCGCGCAAGAATTTCACTAGATCAAGTGCAAGCCAAGGTTCAACTGATGTTGGATGGATCAGTCCACAACGCTACGAGATGACAAGTCCGGTCGAAGAGCAACGAGAGGAAAATTCCAAATTTGTGCAAGATGAGAAGACATCCGTTCAAAAACCATTCGAAGCATATTGGTCAATGGTCAAAGATTCTGTGGCATTTCAAGGCTCTAATGTGCCGCACAGTAGTTTCTCTCATTTACCAAGCAGTTCTTCCCAGTTCAAATGATATATCTTTGTGATAGGCGATAGTGTTTTATTGTGATTTTTATTTGTTTTATTTGTCGTTTTTATTAAGTTCACTTTTTTTGAAATGTCAATGTTATGAATTTTTGTGTCCAAATTTGTTGTTGAGCCTTTAAAAATGCAGGTTGAAAAAGTTGATTGTCAAGTACAGAAAATTTGTAGTGTTTAACATTTTTTTATGACTATCTGACTTTTTCAATCAACTAATTTGCTATATAGTGTTGCGTGCCGAGGACGGGATTCACATCATGGTCGGGATATTTCAGATTTGGACATTTTTGTTGAAAAGTTGGACAATTTTGGTGAAAAATCGTAACGGGGAACCATTAGGATTTTTAAAACAATTTCAAAATTTTCGGGCAAAAACATGGGGGGCATTTGGGACGCAACACTAATTTGCTATGCTTTTTGTTCATTTCCTTTGCTGTTTAAATAAATATATTTTTTGGTTTATATTGTTTTAGTTTGAAAAATTAGTTGTTATACAGTCCTGTGCAAAAATATAAGTCCACTCGTTTTTTGGGGTTTTCGGTCATTAAAATTGAAAAGATTGGAACATTTTTTAAAGGAGGTCCGGTTTGTGGTCACTTCGTGAAAAGTGAGGCCCAAAATAGGGCCGGATAGAAAATTTTAAAAAATTTTTAACAAGTGACCCCTTAGGGGTAATTTTATGCGGGAAATCGATTGCACGCACTCCCGAAAACGCTTCCTTGACGCTGATTCAGGAAAGGAATCAGTGTATTGAAGCGAAAATCAAAAATTTTCGGATTTTTATGAGAAAACCGTCGGTTCTTATGTTTTTCTAGGCGGGGAATCGATTGCGCGCAAGAAAATGAATAAAACAAAAAATCAAAGAAAAATACTTTCAGATTTACGCTTCAATACACCGATTACGTCCGCAATCGATTCCCCGCCTAGAAAACATAAGAATCGACGGTTTTCCCATAAAAATCCGAAATTTTTTATTTTCGCTTCAAAACATCAATCCCTTCCCTGAATCAGGGTCAAGGAAAAAAATCGATACACAACTCGCCAATGGCGAGTTGAGTGAGTTCATGTATTCCGGCGATATGTGAAGGCCATCTTCTAGGTGGTCTTTGACGGAGTCAAAACTATGGTAGATCTTGTAGTAGCCCGAGAGTTTCGCGATGACATTCTCATTATGCTTCGCCGCGTCGCTGTTGAAGGGGCATAGGATGGCGCGCTTCTTCATGGCCTCGAAGTCGTTGCTTGCCAAGCACGGGCCGAACACTTCCTCCACCAGGTTGCCGTTCGCAAGAATTTTCACCGGTAGTGTGATGCGGTCGTAGTCGTCCGTTTCCAGAGTATCGTTGCCAAACTTCAGGAGCCATTGCTTGAATTTCTGCGTTTGTCACATGTCCCCTTGTAAGCTGATAGTTGCAGGAGGCTGTCCAGATGCGGCTTCACTTAATTGAGAGGCCCCGGAGTTCCGTCTGGTTGGCACGCGGTTGAACGGTCTGATCCAGAACGTTCTCGTTGGGCGCGTAGAAATTGGCAGTGTAGTGTGGCAGAATAAAAGCGGCTTTCGGATTATCGCGCTGCATCAAATGGCGTAGGTAGATGGTGATAACTCTGCGTCGGCTTTTCCTTCCAGGTCCAGGATCTCCTTCAAAGCCTCCGGAAATCGGCTCATCGATGATAGCATCCATTTTCAAGTTTTTTGCTTTGCAGGTTGCGGTTAGGGTTGGAAAATGACATGTTGTGTAATATTACGTAATATTACATGTAATATTACATGTAATATTACATGTAATATTACCGTAATATTACACGCCATGTAATATTGGCATTAGGAGTTTCCTTACGCTTACGGAAATGCCCTTATGGAATTTGCTTACGGAAACGCCCTTACGGATTGTATCTACGACGGAAAGGAAACTCCTAGTCCGTACTTTTTGTGTTATTAGTTAGTACTCGTGAGTACTATCGAATGGTAAAAGAATTTTTACGAAAAAATACTTAAAAAGTACGATAAAATTTCGCTTATTTCGTCGTATTTTTTAAGTACAGCGCCGCAGTCGAAAATTTTTTTGCAAAATGCTTGAAAATGCTCAGAAAATTACAATTTTTTGTATGAAAAAATGTTAAATTTGGCACTTTTTTTGTTATAAAAAGGGAAATTTAGGTCAAATTGGGTATAATTTTTAAGTAAAGTTAAAAAATCAGCGCCGCATGCAGTGGCGTGGCCAGCCTCCAGGAATGGGAGGGGAAACTTTTCAAAAAAATTTTCATCTTGGTCCCTTCTTGTTTTTTCGAAAATTTTCCAAAAATTTGGGAAAAAATAAGGGGGGCCAAGGCAATTTTTTCGAGTTTTTAAAAAAATTTCAAAAATTATCTTAATTCCCCGTTTTTCGCGCCTTTCAGCGCGAAACATTTTTGTTGAAAACACCTATTTTTAACCTGAAAACGCTCAGAAATTTTCGATTTTCGACGAAATTTTTTATGAAATCTTTGAGTTAACGCAAAAACCAGCGCCGCAGGCGAAAATTTTTTGAAAAATGCTTATTTATATG
>OZJO01015990.1:0-15072 GCA_900406225.1 Acrobeloides nanus | reverse complement strand
TTTTTTCAGAATTTTTCAATGCGCGCAATCGATTTCTCGTGCCCGAAAACCCCCGAGTACCAAAAATCAGCCAATTTAGAGAAAAAAAAATTTTTTTTCGAGATGCAGTCACGATTCTTACCCCCCCTTTAATATAAATGGTGCCATAGGGATCATAGGTCGGCAAGATGGGGTGGGGGAGGGGACCCCCGATGAGGTGGTCCCCCACCACCTCCACCAAAAAAAACGACCTTTTTTTAGCTTGAGGTAGTCTTCTGTACCCCATTTTTATGGACCACCTCATATTTTCGGTGGGGTCTATGTGTGATCACTCCTCAATTTTGGATCCGTGCGTGCGTGGGTCAGGGGGGAGGCTCCCCCCTTGCCGACCTATGATAGGGATCGCCGTACTACAGGGTGTTCAAAAAGTTTGGAAACTTTTTTCATCCAACTTTTCGCAGCTTTAACTCCTGCTTCAGTAAACGCTTATTTAATCATTAGAAAATTCAAAATAACATGAGCATTATAGTAGCGTTATAACATGGGCCGCGATTTTTTACGGCCGGGCCGTAAAAAATAGCGGCCCGACCCGGCCCAATTTTTTAGGGCCGTAAAAAACCGCGGCATAAAATTACCCCTAGGAGTGTATTTCTTACAAAAAATGTTTTCGGAGAATGGGCTCAGATTGTTTCCCCCTTTAAAAACGTGTTACATGATCATTTTACGAAATTTCCGCAGGTTTCGCCCTCCGGTTGATTCAACCCTTTCCAGAGATCAAAATTAAAAAATTCCTTCGGATTTGAGTTTCCCATGCCGAAAAACCCCTGAGTACAAAAAATCAGCCAATTTGGAGAACTTTTTGAAAATTCGAATTTTTCCCACTTTGGTCCCCTAAGGGAAAAAATCGAAAAATTTTTTTTCATTGCACATCAAAATTTTCGCTTTAGATCGACCAGTGGGTCCAACCCCCCCCCCCAATGCAACTTCATTTCGAACCATTTTCGAGATGATACGCTTTTACTCCCCCGTTTACATAAAAATCGCGCCGCCGTGACTTGACAACAAATAATTTTCAAGCAATTTTACCTATACCGCACCTTGGGGCAAGGAAAATCTGGTCAAAAGGAACAATCGGTCGAAGAACAGCCGGTAAAAAGAACAACTGTCCGTCGTCCGCAGATAGTGCTTACTAATAATTTTCCTTTCACGAAAAAATTTTTCAAGAAATGGATATTCTTGTAATATGCCATCATAATTTTTCTGATCTAATACACTCGCTCTTCGTGCTTCAAATATTAAACCAAAACCCCCAATACCTACAAATGCAGCAATGAAAATGAGACTTTTAAGAAACCATGGTTGGTCAATGACATCGCCGCGTTTCATAATTTGGGGCAAATTCAGAAGATGAGCAATTCTAAATTTTAATTTAAAAATCCAGCATGTACTAATTTCCCTGAATCAGGGTCAGGGAAGCGTTTTCAAGCTTCGAGAATGCGCGCAATCGATTCCCCGCATGAAGTTACCCCCAGAAATATTAGGTTGTAACATAAGTCTTGATACAATGATTGATTGTTTACGTTGTAAAGTTGAGTATAGCTAACAAAAACTTTTTTTGTTATTTTGAGAGAGCAGCTCAGTAGGTTCTAAAATGATGTTGAAATATGTTTTTTCTTCTATTTTTTATAATTATTTCCCACTTTATTTTATCTAACACCGAACTTCCGCCCAACCAAATTAGACATGTAATTTTCTATGAATATTCTCGGGGTACCAGTGTAGCTAAAGCCACCCAAAACATAAAAGCTGTGTATGGCGAAGACTCTATTTCTCAAATCACCTGTCAACGTTGGTTCGCTCGTTTTCGCTCAGATGACACTAACCTCGAACATGCACCCTGGTTTGGAAAACCATGTGAATTTGATAACCAAGCTTTAATCTCACTTCTCAAAACTGACAATCGACAGACTACACGCGATTTGGCAGAACAACTCGGCGTCAGTGCTATGACAATAGACAGGCATCTTGAAGCTCTATGTTACAGGTCCAAACTTGGCGCATGGGTCCCCATGGCCTTAAGGAGACCGACAAGTGGCAGTGTATGTCTATATCCCAGAATCTCCTCACCAGATATCATCGGAAATCGCTTTTACCTCGCATAATAACTGGTGACGAAAAGTAGGTGTTTCATGTAAACTTTCGACGCAAAAGGCAATGGGTTGGGTTTGGAGAAAGGCCATCTCCTGGACCAGGCCAGATCTCCATCGTAAAAAATTGATGCTATGTGTATGGTGGGATATGGGAGGAATAATCTTCTGGGAGCTGTTAGGCAAAAAGGTGAGCCTCAATGCTGCATTATATAGCCAAAAATTGGATCATGTGAGTGAAGCGTGCGAACAACAAGGCCAGAAAAGACCAAGATCATCCACTAACACGATAACGCCAGACCACATACAGCAAAATTGACCAAGTGCAAACTTCAAGAATTAGGCTGGGAGGTATTGCCGCACTCAACATATAGCCCAGACCTTGCGCTATCAGATTACCACTTATTCAGGGACTGCAGTTAGAATTGGACGATAAACACTTTGATCAAAATGAAGGAGGCAAAAATTTTCTTCAATGATATTTCGATTCTAAGCCTAGAATTTTCTATGAAAGGGGTATTAGAAGATTGCCTACGAAGTGGGCGCAGGTTATAGATAGCAACGGTGAATATATCGAGTGAAATTTTTGGCTCTATATTAAATAAAAGTCCATTTGAAAATTGTATCAAGACTTATGTTACAACCCAATATGATTTTGAGGGAGAAATTTCAAAATTTTTCGATTTTCGCTTCAATACATACATATATTTCCCTGAATCAGGGTCAAGGAAGCATTTTCACGCTTCGGGAATGTGCGCAATCGATTTTTCGCATGGTTTTACCCCCAATAGGGTCATTTTTATGAAAAAATTTATTGCTAAAAGTCCATTTGAATCTCCCAAATAGTCGCAAATGCACCTCCTTTTAAGAACATCAATGTGTTGCTTTGTTAGGCACAAATAGATAATTACCTATAACAAATGCAGGTGATTACTCCAAAGTCTGTACAACAGATGCAAGCTAAAAGAATATAAAAAATGGTATACCAACTGCCAATAGATAGCCAATTTTCTATAGGGCTGTCTATTAAAAACATTAAATAGACTCCCAATGGGATAGGAGAAATAAGAGGCAAAAGGATAATAAATGATGTGTTTGATGTAATTGTATTAATTAAGTACCAGCGATACAGTCCCATGTTCGAGTTTTTCAAAACTGCATAGAAAATAAAAGGAAGCATGAAAATTTGAAGAATCAAGGCAAAATGCATGAGTCCAACACAAATAGAAATTAATGTAGGATTATAGAAATCGACTAAAGTTAGATTGGTCATAGTCAGTAGATTGAAATAAATTCCTATGATATTTTCGGCAATAGGAACGAATGCACTGCACACTTTTTTGAGGATCGATGCGCACAGTTTTTTGCTTTTGAAATAATTCAAAAATTGAATTCCAATGATTTTGGTGTCATTTTAAAGCTGGCAATCGTAGCAATCCAACGACACCAAGATCATAGCATATCTCTTTATAGTTGCTGAGATATTTGATAAAAGGTGAAAAATGTCGATTTTCGGACAAAAATTCTAAAAATCGACATTTTTCACATTTTACCAAATATCTTTGCAACCATAAAGAGATATGCCATGATCTTGGCGTCATTGGATTGCTACGATTGGCAGCTTTAAAATGACACCAAAATCATCGGAATTCGCCATTTCAATTTTGAATTATTTCCAAAACAAAAACTGTGCGCTCGATCCTCAAAAAAGTGTGCGGTGCATTCGCTCCTATTGCCATATTTTCTTGTTGGCACATTCAAAAAGTGGCGTTTAGTTTTAAGAAACAATATTTTTTTCTACTTTTTTCGAAGTACCACGTATCTCAAGTTTTGGCTAGCTTATCAATAAGAGAATGCTTTATGCGCTGTAGTCTATTCTATTTCAATTTTCAATAACACCTGCAATTGATGAATTTACTTGATTTGTTATACCTCATAAGTTTTTGGAATAGGGAGAACTGATTTTTTAACCGATCGCCATAGTAACCCTTCTCCATGAAAATGAGCGAACTGAGCGAAAGGAGACTAACATCCCTTCTCCATGATCGTATCTGGGTCCAAATTCCCGCTTAAAGGGGGCGTGCATTTCGAGGTTCATTGAAAATTAAAATATAATAGTCTACAGCACATAAAACATTCTCTTATTTACAGGGTGGTGCACAAAAACCGGATACTTTAAAAAAATGCCTGATGCCTGAAAGAATCAGGCTAAAATTCCTGATACCTGAAAAATGCACGAAATCCAGACACTGTAAAAATGCCTGCTGCCTGAAAGAATCGGGCAAAATGCTTGCTGCCTGAAATTGGAGAAGCGAATCGGGCAAAATGCTTGCTGCTTCTCCAATTTCATATAGAAATTGGAGAAGCGGTAGTTTTTTAGGCTAAAAAGTTCATAGATTGGGCCGTTCCATAAGTAAGTGTAACAGTTGGACTGTATGGTGTTCGAGAGTGGTTACACAAGATTGTTTATTAGCTGCATATATCGGATGAGACTCGTAGACTAGCGAGAGGCAAGACTGAAAGACCTTGCCTGCGGTTATTTACCTAGGTATTTTACTAGGCTACCTCCCGTGTGTCTATGGCCGCAATGTTACAACACATTATAAGTATTTCCGGGGGCTACAGCTACATGGCAATGCTACTTCTCTCACTGCTCGGTCTACAAGAATTAAGCTTGGAATGCATTTTCATGGTTCAAAAATGCGCACAATCAATTCCCCGCCTAGAAAAGGGAGACTGTTTGTAATGCTGAGTTGGCAGAAGAATTGAGTAAGTTGAGTTATAAAATTTTATTATATAAAGGTTCTTGAAGCAATTCTTGAATTTTTACACATTTTGTACACCTCCTTCAACGCCATTCAGAGGGGTGACCAATTTTCGCAAAAAATGGGTGGTGAGAATCTTTTTTTTGAACGAGAATCGGGGGTTGTCTATACCATATGTATAGAACTTTTTATCTACTTTTTACTCTGTTACAAAATTTTAGATGACTACAACTTTACCACAACCTTCCCCGGCGGTGGAACTGTCCACAAATTTTACTACAATGGCCTACTATCTATGTGGAACAATGGTCTTCGCGACGCCTTCTTCGCCGCTAAAAACACCTACCCAACCTATGAACTTTGGGTAATTGGAGGCTCTATGGGTGGTGCCCTAGCTGCAATAACGTCATCATATATTTCTCAACTGGGATATATGAATCCCAAAGATATTAAGACACGTTATCTCTAAGAATCGAGTTCTATGGGGATGTAGAAAAAAAAAGTTTCAAAATTTGTTGAAACTAAAAAAATCTTAAAGTGTTCATGTGACTTATTGGAAAATGAAAAGTTTGAAGAATTTAAGAGAAGCTATAATTCGGGCGCACAACCGAGGAAAGGGACAGCGTGAAATTGCCGATTTCCTTAGTATATCTTCGGGCACTGTCAACAAGGCTATCAAACGGTTCGAAGAAACGGGAAGCTATGAAGATCGTCCTGGACGAGGCCCAAAGAAGACCGCTAGAAGCCAGGAGAATGTGCAACGTTCCCTAGAAATGCTCCAACAAGATTGAAGCACCAAGACAAACTCAACCCGGAAGCTGGCTAAGAAGCTGGGAGTGGGTAAAGACTCGGCTCGCAGAATCCTTCGCATGGATCTGAAGCGGAAGCCTTACAAGATGTTGAAGCGCCAAAAGCTGACGGCTGCAATGAAATTGAAGCGGCTTCAACGTGCACAAGCGCTAATTCGAAGATTTTCCCAAGGCCGACACAGACTTGTCATCTTCTCGGACGAAAAGCTGTTCGACATTCAACAGGTTAGTGGTTTGACTTTTTGCATGATTAAACATTTTTGAAGGCCTTTAACCCGCAAAACGATAGAATCTGGGCCGAAGAACCGCCCGAGACTGAAGAACGCGTAGCCGAAAGGGTCCAAAAGGCGGCATCGGTGATGGTCTGGGCCGCCATCTCCACAAGAGGAAAGACCCCTCTCGTGTTTGTTGAGCAGGGGGTGAAGATCGACAGGAACGTGTACATGGACTTGATCAGGGAGCACCTCCTCCCCTACGCCGAAGAGGATTTCGATGGAGAGCAGTGGTGTTTTCAACAGGACTCGGCACCGGCGCACAAGGCCAACGACACTCAAGATATGCTACGGGAAGAGTGCCCGGACTTCATCAGCAGAGACGAGTGGCCACCCTACAGTCCCGACCTCAATCCCCTCGACTACAGCGTGTGGAGCATTCTCGAAGAGAAAGCGTGCCCGAAACCCCATTCGAACGTTGAATCTTTGAAGCGAGCCTTGTTGAAGGCATGGGATGAGATTGATGTTGAGACCCTGGCTAAGATCGTGGACAATTTCCCGAAGCGACTGGAGAAGTGTGTACCTGCAAATGGCGGCCATTTTGAATAAATCGTTTATCTTTGTTGTTATAAAATGATGTTGAATTGTTATATGTTATGTTTTTCAATAAAAAATTTGCATAAATTGAAGTGTTTCCATAATTATGCGCCACCCTGTATATACACCTCTGTGTTAAAACTTTAAGAAAAATTTAAAAAATTGAAAACACACAAAAAACCCCGGGTTTTTCATAGGCCAAAATTTCAATATTTTAGCCATGGCATCCTAGGAAAATTTGTCTGTGCGGAAATGTTTAGCCATATATTTAGCTATTGCTTGGCCTATCCAAAATATTTTTCGTTTTTGTCCAGGTCGGATTTCCTGGGGTACTTTTCCCATTATGAACCTCAAATTTCCTCAAAATTTCAAACGCAATTATTTCGAAAACTACAACGATTCAGAACATGCCGTAAAAACAAAAAATGCTCCACTTTTTATAATCCTTCCGAATATATCATTTTTTCATATGGTTGTAACTGACTGGACTGGTCCTTTAACAAAAATGCTTTACTGAGAGAAACTCTTCTGGTAACCCCAGATCTATTAAGGCACAAAATATCTATCAAGGCACACAAATATTAGACACACATGTGTGTTCTAAACCAACCGGACTAAAAATTCAACCGCATCGAATATTTTGGGATTAAAAAGTGATAAGAAGTATACTAAACACAACAATGGAGCATCAATTTAAAAAATAGAAAATTTTGTTCACATTCAGCTTTTATTGATCTTATCAACACGACCAGAATGCACATGTTTTTCAAAATTTGCTTTTTCATACCCCTTTTTGATCTTATTTATTCCCAAGTCCCTCAGGTAAACACCTCAAGAGGTGTAGTAGTCGGATTTCATCACGATCTTGGAAATGACACGACCCAGTTATTCTATGGACATGCAGATGTTTTCCTTGGCATCCCTTTTGTGCAACCTCCAATTGGCCAGTTGAGATATGCGGTAATATTCAGGTTTTTGGGTGCTTAATTTGTTGAGTTTTTAGAAACCCCAGCGGCTAGATAAATTCCCAGAAAGTCCATATGATACTACTCATGCAAAGCCGTCTTGTCCACAACAAGGGCAAAATAAGATGACTGAAAATTGTTTATATTTGTATATTTATACGCCAAATGTAAATTTGTTAATTTTTGAAGTGGAAGGGAAGCACTTTTTTACCTTCTCCCCCAAACCTTTACCCTTCTGATTTTGATCTTTCTTGATTTTGAGCCTTAGCCTCTCCAGAAATTTCTCCTTTGCTACGCGACTGATTTTGGTCGAAGGAGGAATGAGAATGAACATAGGTCGGCAAGGTGGGGAGGGGGACCCTGATAGGTATTCCCCCTCCCTCAATTTTGGGTCCATGAGTGAGTGGGTCAGGGGGAGGCCCCCTTGCCGACCTATGAGGATGAATACTGCTCCCTCCATACGTGAGCAAATTTGTCTGACCTTCCAAAAAATTTTTTTCGGAGAAAGTTTGTTACAGTGTGCCCCAGACCCTATGCCCCCTCTATATATTGAGCCTTTTTATGCACAAATTTAGGCCTCATCTACAACTAAATACCCCGTTATGGTCTGGATTCATGGAGGAGGTTTATACGAAGGTGGTGGTAACTTAGATCTATCAGGCACAATAAGAAACTTTGTCTCTCGAGGAATTGTTGTTGTTAGTATACAATACCGACTCGGGTTTATTGGTAAATTTGATGTTTTTTTCGAATGTTAATATGGTTTTAGGCTTTTTTACCACGTTTACGGATGATTTTCCGGCAAATTTGGGTATGCTCGACCAGGTAATAATCTAGTATTTTTATTGATCGTTGTTCATTTTTAGGTTGAAGCCCTAAAATTTATTAATGAAGAAATTTCAAATTTTGGTGGAGATCCTACAAAAATAACGATTGCTGGGCAATCTGCCGGATCGGCTTCGGTTTCTGCTCATACATATTCTCCTCTATCAAGGGGTAAATTTAGTTGAAACTTAGGTTTAGGTTTCGGGGTTTATTCATGAATAAACATATACAACAAGCAGCGTCACAAATAAAGTACAATTAAATGGATCGCGGCTCGTGGGCTAGTACTTTCATACACTTCAACTCTCCGGTTTCTGGTCATCTCCAACGTTTAGGGTGCGCGTTATCAGTTGTGCCGCGCTCAGCACGACGTTAGCAGCGCGTTAGCAGTTGTCTCGTTGCACTAAGGCACAACGTTAGCAGTCGTGTTGCGAGTTGTGCCGGTCATGCCGTGAGTTGTGCCGCCGTTTTACAACACGGCACAACTCGCGGTACGACCGGCACAACCCGCGGTACGACCAGCACAACGCACGGCACAACTGCTAACGTTGTGCCACCGCTGAGTTGTACCGGAACAACTGCTAACGTCGTGCCGTAGTAGAACGGCACAACTGCTAACGCCGCATCTAACGTCGTGCCGAGCGCGGCACGACTGATAACGCGCACCCTTGTAGTAGCCACCCCTCGGCTTCGTCGTGGAAGCAGTTGTTTATTATTTTTGAGGACGAGCTTTGCTCGTCTTCACATGTGTACAGGCACCCCCCGCAAAATTTGCGGGCGAAACTCATTTTGACCTGCGGATTGCGGGCAACCCCCCCCCCCCACACATGTACAAAGCCCCCCGTGGGGGGGGGGGGCTTTGTACATGTGTGCTCTTCTTGAGACTCCATTTCAAAATTAGAATGGAATACTCTCGGTGGAATAGTAAACATCTTTTTCCTTACACGAAAATACAAAAGTAGCTCAACTTTACGAAATGGGGATAGGCAGAAAATTACCTCAGCTGTCTATATGATAATTTCATTTTTTTGTTTACAATTTTCTCTATTTGACCTACCGAAAGTCACAGATTGCCGTAAACCCCAATTTTTAGGCCTATTCCAACAAGGAATTCAAGAATCTGGCACAATATTAACCTGTTTTGAAGGAGCTATCGGCCCAACGAATAGAAATTTCCAGTTCGCAAATCTAACTTGTAATTACACAAAAGAAATGTGGAATTCCGGCAATTATAAACCGTTAAAAGATTGTATGATGAACATGGACATTACAACACTCTACAAACATGCCTTTGTAAGGTTAAATTCATACATTACCAACGGGAGGAGGAGGGGAACTGTCCCCCCTCATGTAGCCAGCATTGAGCTAAAAGTTAAAGATACATATAGCCTCGGAGTGGTGAAGTTGAGTTGAGACTTCGATTCCAAGTGGCACCAATCTCTAGACTAAAAAGTTCTAGACTATACAAATCTGAATTTTAGGAATCTGGTGTTAGTAGTATTCATAAAAACGCGGGTTGTTGGAATATGGTGCAAGATAATTATTTTATGCCGGATGTACCCAGAAATTTGGCCAAATCTAGGCCAAATAGGCCTATGATTATTGGGACTAATAAAGATGAATGGGCGGCTGTCGGTAAGAAACAAATAGGCTTAGGCTTGGTTCAGGGTCTATTACGGGCAAAATCGAACCCCAATTAGAAATTTTCTCTCTTCTGGACTATCCTGGTTTTCATGCCGGAGTAGCGAGCCGCATTGGTTTATTGGATCGAACCCGGACCGCTCGCGTGGTAGGCGAGTAATGAATGGTTTACTCCAGCAGCAGTGCTATCTTAGGGTGTCAATTTTGAAAAATTAGCATTTTTTATACAAAAACTCCTGCTTAGAATATGAATACTTGAAAGCTAATCAAACAACTTTGAAAACATACACAAAATCCTACTCTGAAACAACATTAGCTAGTTATTGGACCAATTTCTTGGGAAACCATACCCAAGATGCGATTCCAAATATTGAATGCGTTTTTACACAACCAGGAACCGCCGATGACGACAATATGGCTTGGTTGCAATTTATGGTTGACGTAAGTTTTTATGAGCTAATGGAGAATCTTGGAGTGTGGGTCATTAGGATTTTTACAGAAAAAGCTGCTCAAAAAACAGCGAAGTAAATTTTCACGGCATTTGAATGTGATTTTTGGATTTTTCAGATAATTTTAGCACTGGGAGAGTCATTTTTAAATATTTAAAAAATTGAAAATTTCAATTTTGACAATTGGTTGACCCTCTCCAGTAATCCTAGATAACAAATTGAAGATTTTGATTTTTACTAGATGTTTTTTACACAACTTTTTTTCTAGGTATTTACATCACGTTTCTTCACAAGCTTCGTTGCTAGAGACGTTGAAAATCATCTAGCAAATAATAACCCGAATGTATATGTTTATGAATTTACATTTTCGGATAAAGTCGATAATTCTGATATTATTCCAAATTGGAACCGTAAGAATAGAAAAATTTTCAATAAAAATATGGCATTTTAGCCGTTCCTCACAGCGCTGAACTACACTTTTTATTTATGTCAGGGTGGACAAGTAACAAAGTTCACGAAGAAGATATAGCAATTGCAAACTTTTTTGGAGAATCTTGGACAAATTTTGTTAAATTTGGGTAAATTTTTGAGCAGTATAACTTTTCGTATAATTGTGGTTCGCACGTACTTTTCGTACAAACATTTTTCGTACGGTACTTTTCGTACGTCTCTTTTCGTACACTCACCTTTCGTACATCACGTTTCGTACAAGTTTTTCGTACAAATATTTTCGTACGAACTTTTCGTGAAAGTTCGTACGAAAATATTTGTACGAAAAGTTTGTACGAACCACAATTGTACGAAAAGTTATACTGCCAATTTTTGTTCCAACAAATCAGAATAGCGATAGAGCCTGATGGGGAGGGGATGCGGCGCCCCGCGCGTCCTTTGGTTGCTACGGCCCTGGGGAGTGGGAGAAATAAATGTTATTAAATTCACATTTAGAAATCCTACACCAAATGGTGAATGGAAGCCTACAAGATCTTCCGATCTTTTTTCAAAGGAATATTATGAAATTGGCACAAATATGGGTATGAGGACTGGCTACAGACCTGTAGATCAATTGGAATTTAATCTAGTAAACATTATTTGAAACAAAAACAATAATTTTGAGTTTTTAGGCACTACCTAACTTAATTGGAGTAATGCCACTAGAAAAACCCGATTATAACAATGGTTCAACTGTTAGTTAGCCAAAAAATAAAAATTGATAATTTTTCACTTAAAAATAATTATAAGCACAAGTTGACTCCTTATCTAGCTACACCATACAGTCTAACCGTTAATTTCTATAGATTTTTATCAGCACCCATAAAAACAAATTACATTAATAGCACTTTAAAACAATTTAACAAAAACATCATAAATTCTATTACAAATTGTTTTCAAAAATAGAAAAATCATCACATTCTTCAAGAACAGGGTTTCGCGCTAATATACAAAACAATTTAAAACATAAAGAGATTATTCGAAATTGATCTTATTATGGCGCCTTCTTTATATATACACGGCGCACAAATTTGTGTCAAAAGTGGGGAACTCAATGAATCCGGTTTAAAACGCGTTCTCTAGCCGCGAATAATCATTTTCAAACGATTCCATAATGTTTCGTCGATGGTACCACTCGATTTCATAAAAAAAAAATAAAATGATTCAAAAAAGAAAAATAAAATGCAAAAAAATATCGTCAAGAGCGGAACTCGAACCTCAGCATGAAAAGTCTGCCAAGTTACCACTACACCACACTACATGTTTAAGTTAAGGTTACTAATTTTTTCTATCAAGTGCACTTTTTTGGGTATGTCGCGATCTTGCAAAGGGTCTACTTTATCAAAGGATCATCCATTTTCGATGGTTGCCCACATAAACGATTCGTCTGGGCCGTAGGAACAGCTCTCCGACCCTTTTTTCCGGATTCTCGCAAAAATTTTAATCTTTTTTGGCCAAAAACGTCAGAAAGTGCTCAAAAATGACACTTTTTGGGGCAAAAATGCAAGTTTTTGAATCGAAAAACCAAAAACGACTTCGGAGAGTTGTGCAGAATGACGAGACGAATCTTTTGAGGGGTCAACCATCGAAAATGGATGATCCTTTGATAAAGTAGACCCTTTGCAAGATCGCAAAATATTCAAAAAATTCGAAGTCTTTTTCTAAATCGAAAAAACGAGTTTAACCAAAAAATTCGTACTCTGTGTTGTAGATCTCGATCCGTAGAATGTTTTTAAAAAAGACCGGATCGTATTTCGATGAACAGTCTTAGAGATATGATCGTTTTTTGGAACACATGAAAATGCCAAAAATTTTTATATGAAATCGAGTGGTGCCATCGACGGAATATTATAAAATCGTTTGAAAATGGTTATTCGCGGCTAGAGAACGTGTTTTAAACCGGATTCATTGAGTTCCCCACTTTTGACACAAATTTGTGCGCCGTGATATATGACATGATTTTTGTAAGTTTATGTGACTGGTGTCACTTTTGTCCGAGGGAGATTTACTTGTGGCATCACAGCCTTCACAACAAAGGATTGATGAGTACTGTTATCGTTGTGTAAGAATTGTTGTAGATTTTTCAGTTTGTTTAAAAAGTTCTGGAATAGTTGAGTGAAAAATTTTCGATGCGATGGAATAAAATACCTAAAATATTGGGTTGTGCGAAAAGTTCGTACACTTTTTACTTTCTTCAAGGAAAAGTGAAAAATGAAGTGTACGAACTTTTCGAACAAAAATTTTAGTCCTAATGAATATTTGAAAATTTTACCCAATAACAAACAAATCTACTGGTCCATGAAAACTAATTATCGATAGGATTGGTGCCAAAATAGCAGAAGAAGATGTGTGAAACAAATAAATAAAAGTCAGAATAAAGCACGGTATCGCTATTAGAAAAACAATCACCCAAATTTGAATAACACAGGCTCTATATAATTTTAATTGGAGTTGATAAGTTTTGGGGCTTCTATTCTTTTTCGTATATTTTATAGCCATGAATGGAAAAATAGTTAAAAATATTGCTCCGAATATCAAAAATAATATGATTAAAAAAAGTAGTATTAATAGTGGAGTAATATTTGTGTTAGATCCACTCAAAACTAAAAAAATATGCAAAATTATGGTAAAGCCGATCATAAAAAGGACAAATATTTTCCATAGAAATACTTATTTTTGAAGGAAAAAGATAATGTCATAGGGTGTTCAAAAAGTTTGGAAACTTTTTTCATCCAACTTTTCGCAGCCTTAACTCTTGCTCCAGTAAAACTTTTTTTAATGCGGTCTTTTGACATTATATATGTTAATGGAAAATCTGATCCAGCCGGAAGATCAGATCTTAGGAAAATCTGATCCGATTAGATCTTCCTAGGAAAATTAACGCAAATGGCTCTCCTCCAATGAACTATATTTTTTTCATGTCATCTAAAACGTGAAGCTAAGGCTGCATCAAGCGTGCCAGAATAGTTGTCAAAAGACGTTTTTTAGGCGAATTTCGCGGAAATTTCGGCTAAAAACTTTTTTAGGTCTCTATAAAGCGTTTACGATCGTTTTTGATAGATTTGAAAAAGTCGACTTTTTTGACTCACGTATGTTTCAACCCATAGAAAAACGGCAAAAAGTTTGTGCCGACATATCGGAAAAACACCCATAAATTTTCTGCCAAAAATGAGGTGTTTTTCAAACTTTAAAAAATCATAGAAAATTATGGAGAGCATTTTAATTTAAACCGATACTTACCATTATTCTCTGTAGGTTGCTCTATATTTTAAACACGAAAACATAAAAAATGTAAACTAGAAAAACTAGATAGATTTTGAAGCGTGATTACCCTTAGCAGAAAATCGGTCCTTTTTTCAAAAAAAGAGTAAAAATTCCATATTTTTCTTAAAACGACGATTCACAAAAAAACCCATACTTATTGTTATGGAGGAGGATCTCCTCGACAATCTACAATACGACTTTTTTTAAATCGGACTTATAATAAAAACTAGATAGGTTTGAAAGGAACGTGTATATGCTATTGGGCTGTAACATAAGTTGTTGTCGCCCAAAAAATGTATCGAAAATCGTCATTTTTCGCTCGTTTTCGAATAAATTTTTTTTCAGTAGTGGGTAAGAGTGTATGCTGAATACAATCCAATCGGTCTTTTTGAGTGAAAACCATGTTTTCGCGTCAATATCCAGACTTTTTCAAAAAATTGGGGTCTCAAAGATGTACCCTAAGTTTAAAATATTGATATTTCGCTATAAAACTCGGTTTTTTACAAAAATTTTCGACGTTCCTAGGGTTTTTCTAGGCGTTGAACACGAATTCGCCGGTATTTTTTGTCCTAGACCTCGGGGTTATGGTCAAAAATGGACTACAAAGAACAGACCTTTGTAATCCATTTTTGACCATAACTCCCGAGGTCTAGGACAAAAAATAATGGCGGATTGGGTACCCCCTGAAGTCAAAACTTGATAATTCCATCGGATTCAAATTCCCTATAGCCGAAAACCCCTGAGTATCAAAAATGATAGAAAAACAAAAGTTAGCACAGACTTATTGCCGCTGTAGTTTTCGAGATAATTGCGTTTGAAATTTTGAATTTTTACAAGCTCTTCGTTGTAATAGGGGTCATCTAGATATTACGTAATCACTTAGGGGGGGGGAAGGGGTAGCCAAATGATTACGATTGATTACAAGGGGGG
>OZJO01015989.1:0-12539 GCA_900406225.1 Acrobeloides nanus | reverse complement strand
TTCCACATTTTTTCCTAACTTTTAAGCTAGGTCACAAAAAAATCTGAGTTTCTCAGACCTTGAAGGTCCCTTGTAAGTACATTGTGAGGCAATCAAAGTGCACATACGATCAATTTCTAAGGTCATAATTTTGACCAATTTTGTAAAATGGGCACTATGAAGATATTGGAGGTACATTTTTCGAATTTGAATTGTTGACAATCTTTTTTAGTTTTTCATCTTGTTTTCATATGTGTGTTTGATTCACAGCTCCGATCGAAATGCGGATGAAACTTCAGCTCAAATCGCAGCATGCAAAAAACGATTGAAACACGAAGAATACGAAGTAAAAACAATATATGGCCTAGACGGTAATGGATGGGATAATTTGCGAAACATGCCAATGGGCAAGATTCATAGCATCAAGTATACCAAATGTAACACTGAATATGATGGATTTTTAATACCAGATAATATGCGGGTATTATATAAAATACACGGCCTTCACAGGGCCGTAGATCAGGTGTGAGGGAGGCATGGATTCAGGTGAGGGAAGCATAGAGTCGGGCATAGGCGTAGCCAAGGGGGCTATAGCCCCCTCTGTCGCAAAATCCTGGCTACGCCTATGGAGTCGGNTGAGGGAAGCATAGAGTCGGGCATAGGCGTAGCCAAGGGGGCTATAGCCCCCCCCCCCCCTGTCGTCCGAAAATCATAGTGAAAAATTGAAAATTTATAAGAAAAAAATGGAAAATTTGACCGTTTAGCCCCCCCCCCTGTCGCGTCTCAGCCCCCTCTGTCGCAAAATCCTGGCTACGCCTATGGAGTCGGGTGTGATGGAGGCATGGAGTCAGGTGTGAGGGAGGCATGGATTCAGGTGTAAGGGAGGATGTCAAATATTTTTGGAGGGGCACGACGGCCCCTCCAAACCTGACAGAGACTGAAAGGGACCCAGGGTCTGCCTTGGGTTCCTTTCAGTCTCTGTCTCCAGGATTACTCCATAGTTTTTAGAAAGATTATAAAGGTGGTAGCTCACTTACCAATTTCGCAGATTATTACAAAACTTTCAACGGCTACTTCAATTCTCGAGCTTACACCATTAATTTGGATGGTACAAACTCCCGCTATAGCAAGTACACTACATCAGATTACTTCAACAGAAAGCTGTTTGGACATTCCGGATCGTTCGATGCCCAGTTTCAAAAGTCAAAAGAAAAATTCATTTCGGAAAATTCTGTGTTGCTTCATAATATCATAAAACGTCAATCATTTGAATTGGCTGTTGTTGACTATGATAAAAAATTGGGCAATTTGGATGATGGATTTGTGTTGAGATTGCATGAAATTTATGATGCTTTGAGAATGGGTTTGGAAACAAAAGCGAAATATTTGGGTCAGTTTCAATTCAAACTCGAACTCCAAAATTTCCCCTTTAATTCCAGTCCGCGGATGAGGGGTAGGATCTCCGACCCTTTGGATAGGGAAGATTAGGTGACAAAGGAAGATTAAGCCTAAATCTAGACCTACAAATTTTTTTCTCAGTTCAACTCAAAATTTTAGCCGAACTCATAATCCGCGACTTTGGCACTCATGTCATCACTAGAACACACATAGGCGTATCCATTGAACAAGAAGACTATATTGACCGCAAGGCCATCCAAGATAAAAAAATGTCCGTGAGCGATCTCAGTTTTGCCTCCTACGCTAGTTTTTACAAAAACTCTAACTTATCCTCATTTTTACCAAAACCTGTCGACTACGAAGAAGATCGAGAAAAATTCAACTCTTTTCTTAGGCATACCAAAATGTATATAAATAGGGGCTCGGGTGTCGACCAAAATTTTGGGAATACAAGTGTACAGAATGATAAGCAACAAGTATGAAAAAGTCGTCAAATCAAATTGACCCTAAAATTTTAGACCTTTCCATGGAATTCTACGAATTTTGGTTATTCTGTAGCTTTCAATTTTCCCTTGGATAACGCAGCAGTGATTGACAGATCTGGAATTCTTCTTTACTCAATGATCACGGATAAAACTTTGGAAAACGTCGATGGATGTGCGACATGTGCCAAGGGATGGACGAATTGTGACTGTTCGGATATGTGCTTCGAATGTAGAACGTGTCGTTTTTTATGCAACGGCGACGAATGTGCTTCATGTCCCAATAAGTGCGCCGAATGTAGATCATGTGTAGATGAGGAAGACAAATGTGAAGCAAATGTGACACAAATGTGCGCCAAATGTGAACCATATGTGAAACAAATTGTATCGTTGCTCAGAAATGCTACAATAGAGTATTATAATGAGAACAAGATTTTTGGTTGCATGGACCGCGATGCGTATAATTTCAATCCAAATGTAAGATTGAATATATATAGGCTTACGCTTTTGGTTATACTTCGGTTTAGGCTTAGGCTAACAAGGGAAGGTTTTGAATTGATAGTCCAAAGTCTATATAAAAACCTAGCTAGAATTAAAGATCATAGTCGATTTGATTTTTAAAATTTAAAAATTATCGGCAACGGGTCACTTATATGTACTCAAAAATGCGATTGAAAATCGCAAAAAACAATTCATTTCGTGATAAGGTCAAAATGATCTAACTTAAAACAAGTGACGGTTGCTTAGCGGATAGCGTTCTTCTTTGTATTGCGGGAGGTCGCAGGTTCGATTCCTCTTGGAAGCATATCATTTTTGCTATTGTTGAAGTTCTTTGAAAATAGCAAAAATGATATGCTTCCAAGAGGAATCGAACCTGCGACCTCCCGCGATACCCTATTCATAACGCTTATAAAAATTTTGGCAGAAAATATTATCTAGGAGTTTCAGTTTTTGAGATAAAAACAATGTCACATGTTTATAACATGGTATATGCATACTTTGTTAGCGATTTTTACATTTTTGGATGCGCGTCTTTTGAAAAGTGACTTGGTCAGGGATATCGACCAGGAATTCTAGTTTATTTTTATATGCGACTCGATTCCTGCATGAAAAGAAAATTTCGAGCTAGAACCCAAAAAGTGATTTTTTGAGGGGGTAAAAAATCGTGTTCTATAGAAATAAAGCCACTTTTCTCGAAAACTACAAATGCTTGGGACATAGTTTTGGTGTCGTTGGAAAGGGCAACTATGGGCAATAAACACGTGCTTTCATTGTAGGAAACGCATTTATAGAAAAAAAGTTGTGATACAAACAATGTCACATGTATATAACATAGTATAGGCCAAATATGACCCTCGATTTCTCCACAAGTATAAAAGCACGGGACCTAATTTATATGTTTTTGTTAATCACTCACTAGGTATTTCAAAATAATATAGGCTTCAAGTTTCTGGCAACACTTTTTGGCGTACTCCCACCTCCTGTGCGACTTTTCCCTACATTGCCTCTTAAAACCATTAATAAATTACGACATTACAAATATAGCAAAAGAATTAAAGATAAAGAATTTTAGAGGAGTATTCATGAGAGATACTCTTCTAAGTAAAATCAATAAAAAGAATGTGGAGTCTTAAATCTAGATGTAAATAAAAATAATGGAAATCTGCATAGACATTGCTAACATCCCTTAACACTGTTTGATTGCCAAACATAGCATTCAATGCCTTCGTAGCAGTAATCAGTGTTTTGTTGTACCTGATTCTTTTCTTCCTCGATAATTGTATAGAAATGATCTGAAAACTTGAAGTTAGAGATGCTTTTTAAAAATCTACTACAGGGTGAATTTTAACAAGCCACACAAATCTTTAAGCGCAAGCTTTTCTTTTAAAAAAACATACCATTGTTACTAAGACTCCAGAATCGATAGAGCGGTACCAAACCACATCCGGGCTCTGCCATGCAATATCCCATCGTACCTTCAAGTTTGTAAATTTTTAGGGAATTCTGCATTTCATCGTACTTTGTTGTATAAAAATGATCATCTGCAAGTTATCATTTAATGCCGTTAACCATCGAAAGACTTACACACCGATGCAGCATACATTCGATAAAGTGGGAGAAGACCGGTACACCGAGAGCATGGTGAAATTCTAATAAATCCCATTTGGCCTAGAAGAAAGAAACGCTAATAAAAATGGAACCACGGCGCACATCAGACCAAAAATAAAAAACTTGAAATCGAAAAATCTGAATTCTGGGAACAATTATATGGGTCCTGAATATGATAATTGTAAAAAATTTTAAACTTTTTCTATTCACCCGACGAGTTATGATCATCATTTCAAAAAAGGGTTTTTTTCCTTTGGAACATAGTTATACTTTGAGTGCCTAGATTTTAAGCATCTGTAGTGCAGTGGTGAAGCCTTCGGCCCTTGCACTATAGTCTGTTTCAACTCACAAGTCCATCACTAATTCCCCGACCCCGGTAAGATGACAGGCAACATTAAGTTTTACAAGTCGAGGGTTCGAATCTCCTTAAATAAGTTGGGCCCACAGGTTCGATCCCCAGAGGTGTAAAACTTTTGAAGTTCAAAAAATTCTTTTATAAACAATGGAGCAAAAATTTTTTGCTCCATTGTTCGTAAAAAAATTTTTTTGAAAATAAAAATTTTTGCCCTAGTGGGATCGAACCTGGTGGTCTCAACGTTGCTTAACTTGCCAGATCGGACGGGATCGCTCTTTACTGGGGTCGGGGAATTAGTTTGGACTTGTGAGTTGAAACAAACTATACAATGGATCTAGTTCGACTCCCAGCTTCGTGATAAATTTTTTGTTCAAAAAATTTTTTTCGATTTTTTTAAAATTTAATCAAAAGTTGCAGGATTTAATGTAAAGCTGTTTAAGGGGGGTATCATCTTATTGTGACTTAGGCTGCAGATCAACAGGGTGGGCATCCCCGGCGCAGTCGGGGAGTATCATCCTATGACTACAGTGCATTTGGTGAAGAGGTCCCTTTTTTACCCCTATGTTAAAAAATTGACTATCCCTCGGCTTTGATCAACCCAAAACACGACATTGACCACAGAGTCGGATGCGTCTTGACGTGAGGAATATTTTTCTATATAAAATTTTTGTCAGAAGGATGGAAATTGACTTATAAATTCTCGAAATACTGAATTCGAAACGTTATTTCTTGCCGCCCTGTAGTAATAAAAAAGAAATGATCATAACTCGTCGGGTGAATAGAAAAAGTTTAAAATTTCTTTTACAATTATCATATTCAGGACCCATATAATCGTTCCCAGAATTCAGATTTTTCGATTTCAAGTTTTTTTTAAATTTCATTAGTTTGGTCTGATGTGCGGCGTACCTTCTATTATATAGCCATGCTTTGCAGCGTTCTGCTGCTCTTGGTCGTTGGTAGTATAGAAATGATCGCGAACGTTTTCATTATTAGAACGGAGGAGTGCAGTCAGACCGACTAAAAGATTTAGAAAATCAGAATAAGAATAGTAACTTACCTGTATGCCTGCATGCTCTGGATAGCCCAAAATCAATGTTATTTTCATAAGATGCATTCATAAGACACGTAGTACCGTCGGTATTTTGATGTTCTATATCAGCACCATGTTCTAATAATAATTCGACAATCAACTTATTGTCTTTTCCATTTCTTGCAGCATAGTGCAGAGCGGAACTGCCGCTCTTATCTTTTCTATTTAAATCTGCACCTCTCTCCAATAAATAGCGAACAATTTCAATGTTATTTTTGGAAGATGCATTCATAAGACAAGTTTCACCTTCGGTATTTTGATTTTCTATATCAGTACCATGTTCTAATAATAATTTGACAATAAGCTTATTGTCATTTTCATTTCTTGCAGCATAGTGCAGAGCGGTATTGCCGTACTTATCTTTTCTATTTAAATCTGCATCTCTCTCTAATAAATAACGAACAATTTCAATGTTATTTTCATAAGATGCATTCATAAGACAAGTTTCACCTTCGGTATTTTGATGTTCTATATCAGCGCCATGTTCTAATAGTAATTCGACAATCAGCTTATTGTCATTTTCATTTCTTGCAGCATAGTGCAGAGCGGTATCACCGTAACTATCTTTTCTATTTAGATCCGCACCTTTCTCCAATAAATAACGAACAATTTCAATTTTATTTTTATAAGATGCATGCATAAGGCAGGTACGAATTTCGGTATATTGATGTTCTATATCAGCACCATGTTCAAAAAGAAACTTGACTATAAATAAAAGTTAATTTTGATAATACAGTACATAGAAATTTAGGGGTTGGTATATGTACACACTTGATGCAGCCGCATGAGTTCCGAAAAATTAAAACGTACCGCATTATGCAAGCGGCGAAGAGTGTTTTGGGCATGCGGTACGTTTTTTCACGAAAAATCGTATTTTTTTGAGCATTTTCAGGAACTCCTTCAGTTTAACGCTTATCTCTAATTTTTACTTGATTTTTTAGTAAATTTTTATCTCTACCGCTTGCTGAATAAAACAGATGAAGAGTTTTTGGAAATGCTGAAAGAAATAGTTTTCGGAAACGCTGAACGAAATTGTACATTCGAAAAGAACTCGCACTAAATGTAATCGACAAATGAAATTATACAGGGACCGTAACAACTTAGTTTGGCAATGTTCCTACGGTTGTGACCCTAACAATCTGAGGAATAGGAAGAAAATTGGCTATTTGTTGAAACCTTTTTTGAAGTCTCTCATATATCTCCTAAAGAGGTTAGTTTTTTATCACTTTATTTTCCTAGTTCCCTTGAGGTATTTTAATTATCGTATTACTGGTCGAGGAACTGTTTTTTACATGAAAAGATCCAACATGAAATGAGATGACGGAAGCACTTTAGGAAGCGCTACGATAGTCGACTGATGCGCTTTTTTAGATGTATCGCTGAAGACTACCTTGTTAAAAACCCAAAAGCTTAGTGGTCCAGGAGAGATAGTTGAGATTGATGAAACTGTTTTTGTAAGCGAAAATACAATGTTGATAAGTTTTTCACTTTTTTCATAACTTTTTTTCCTCGACAGTCAAAAATCGATCGCTAGAGGTCGTTTCAACGTGAAATTTTATGGGGAACAATTTTCTAGAACATCACTTTCCTGAGAAAATCCTTACTTGTTAATTCATGTTCATTTTTAAGACATTTAATATTTGTGATAAGTTCATGATTTTTGGAAATATTGGTAAAAAACGGGTTTGATATAAAATGTTCAAAGCTTATTCTTTCTTGTATGTTTTGCTCCAAACTTTTGATAATAATATCCGACAATCCTTTAGCAACATTTTCAGGCATCTCCAAGTTAATTTTAGCTTTTGTTTGATAAAAGTGTATAAGTTGAACGGGATCTTTAATATCTTCCTGCAATAAATGTTGAAAACATGTCAAAGATATTAGACTTACCTTTAACAGTGGTAAAGAATTAGTCAAACATTCATAGATGATCATACCAAGAGACCAAATGTCTGCTTTGGAATCGTATTTTTGGTTTAAAACTACTTCAGGTGCCATATAGTAAGGAGTACCACATGCAGTGCTAGCAAGAGATCCTTCGGACAAAACTCTGGATAGCCCAAAATCCGAAATTTTTACAACTAATTCATAAAAAGGTGGATCGCTTAATCCAGTTGGGTTGGAAAGCATTAAATTCTGAAAAATTAAAAAATTTTTAGTTAAATATTTTGGCGCAGGGACCGAAATTGGGATAATTAGGCCTATATGTTGCAATGGAATGGGGGCAGTACTGTAGTTTAGTCTTGAAAAATTGCCATTATTTGAAAAAAACTGTTTAAAATGACCTTTATTTGAAAAAAATTTTCAGGTAAGGACGGGACAATTTTTTTCAAAAAATCGGGAAAAAACATTAGGGGGACTATGGGAAAAAATTTTCAAATTTTTCAAGAACGGAGTAGGCTATCGTGCCCACTCCCCTGGCTACGCCACTGTTGTGTTAGAGCTTAAGCCTTCAACCTCTCAAAAAACTGCCCCCTCCTCTAGTCGAACTTTCTCTCTAAACGCATCGGCCGACTCTCAAACATAGGCATGGATGGCAAAACATTTTTCATTTTTTCGAGGGGGTTGAATGAATTTTAACAAATTCGGTTGAAATTGCGAGGTGCGTTTTTCGAGCGAAAAACACTATTTTTTCGGCCGATTTGCGGGAGGGGGTCTGACACATTTGCCACTCCTGCCCATCTGTGCTTTTAAGTCATCACGGAAGACAGAATTTATTGTGGCCTAAAAACCCAAGGTCGCCTTTTCGATCTCTGCCATGATAGCATAAAAATTTACTTCTGGTTTTAAGTCTCTATGAATAATATTATTTTCGTGTAGCGTTTTTAATCCATTCACTAAATTTTTTTCCATCTAGCAGAGCTTACCAATAACTTACCAACTTGTTTAAAAAAATACTCAATTTCGACCTCACTTAGAACACCGTTTTCGGATAAATAATATCCTAAATCTCTATAATTGCAATATTCTATAACCATAAAAACATCAAGGGCTGTCACATGGACGGCGAATAACGAGACAATGTTTTCATTTTTAGTATTTGTTAGCACCTAAATTACTTGTTTAAAGCTTTTTTTACTTTACAAGACGACTCCTGACTTCAAGAATTTCAATTTCTCGTTCCAATATCTTTTGTTGATCATAGTAATTTCTTTTTATTTTCTCCCTCTTTCTTATAATTTTTACAGCAACATCATTTTGATTCTAAAAATATTAATCTAAAATAACTCATCCGATGACAAATTTAGGTACCACAATATTTTTTCCTTTAAAGACTCTACCAAAAGTTCCTTCACCTAAAAAAAATTGTCGACCTTCTTGAAATTCATAAACTTGACCATCGTCAACATTAATCTGGATTTTCATATCCGAATTCATAGGAAAATAAAATTAGCAAGGCGAATGATGAAATAAAACCGTAAATATGAAGACAAAATTCAAAATGAATCGCTCTTATCTTTTAATACATGACAACCATTAGTTCTTATTTTCATCGATTAATTGATTCCACTACAGGGTGTTTTTTGCACGCACTCCTGAAGCGTAAAAACGTTTCCTTAAAGAGGGAGTCCAACTTAGGGCTGGGTAGAAAATTTTTTAACAAGTGACTACGGTAATTTTATGCGGGGAATCGATTGCGCGCATTCCCAAACCTTAAAAAAGCTTCCTTGACCCTGATTCAGGGAAATAAGAGTGTGTATTGAAGCGAAAATCCAACATGTACTAATTTCCCTGAATCAGGGTCAGGGAAGCGTTTTCAACCTTCAGAAATGCGCGCAATAATTTTCCCCGCATGAAATTACCCCAGAAATATGATTTTGAGGGAGAAATTTCCAAATTTTTGATTTTCGCTTCAATACACACATCTATTTCCCTGAATCAAGGTCAAGGAAGCGTTTTTAAGGTTCGGGAATGCGCGCAATCGTTTCCTCCCCCTAGGAGGTCACTTGTTAAAAAACTTTAAAAAATTTGCTACCCAGCCCTAAGTTAGACTCCCCCTTTAACCCTGATTCAGGTAGCGTGTTCAAGCGAAAATGAAAAAAATCGGATTTTGACAGGATATCCGACTACCTAGGGTTTTTCTATGAGAGAAATCGATTGCGCGTTTTTTCGAAACGTGAAAATGCTTCCTTACCCCTGATTCATGGAAGGGATGGGTTTATCCAATTGAAAAAGGATCAGTGAAGCTGTATGTTTTTTAAGTTGATCAAAAAAATTTCTCACTTTTTAGGATTAGGGAAGCGTTTTCACGTTTCGAAAACACGCGCAATCGATTTCTCGCATAGAAAACCCCTAGGTAGTCGGATATCCTGTCAAAATCCGAATTTTTTCATTTTCGCATCAATACGCTACCCTGAATCAAGGTCAAGAAAGCGTTTTCACATTTCGGGAGTGCGCGCAATCGATTCCCCCCGCATCAAATTACCCCTATACGGGTCGTTTTTAGAAAAAAATTTCGAGTCTAAAATTTATGAAAAGATCTCGAAAATTCCATTTTTTGGGAGACATCCTATTAGGGATACGCCCTTGGTCCGTGTCGATTTTTTCACTTTATAATAGACCCTAACTTTTTTTATTTGTAATGACTACTAATATTTTTTAAAATAAAATATAGCTAAGTATATGGTCTACCAATAGGTAAAAATATAGGTCCAAATAATTTTTGTCAAACCTATGGCGTGTAAAATTCTCCTTGTCCGTCCCCAGCACTATTCTGGTCCGTCTAAAGTTAAAACGCAGCTAAAGTCGACAATTAAATGAGTTTATGCTAAATTTAGTAGCCATTTACTAGATTAATATATGGCCTAATAAATTATAAAAACTATAACGAAAAAATATTTTCCTACTTTAAAATTTGTTATTTTGAAGCCTTGTCCGTCCCATGTCCGTCGGAACGGTAGTACTTTTGGTTAGACTTCGGTTGAGGCTTTACAATTGTTAAGCATGTGCCTAGGCTTAGACCTAGGTTTAGGCTAAGTTCTAGGCTAAGGCCTAGGCTAAGGCCTAGGTCTAGTCCTAGGGTAGAAAGAGTAAACTTGCCTAACCCTAAAATTTAGACCGCCATTTGAGAGAAACCTAGATGCAGTATCAAATGACCGAAATCATAATAAATGGTTATGTGAACGAAACGGTGCAGCTCCCAAAATCCGAATAATGTTAGAGATCATTTATGCCATTTTCAAAGCTACATAAAATTAGCATAAGGTGTCATCCAATAAGGTATCAACTGGAAAAACCCAAATGCAAAAATTTTCAGCTCATTTGGGGTGCATTTTTGAAAAATCGACCTCACGGATTCAAACCCGCGGTCTTCAGTTGGTGCTGAGCGCCTTAGACCACTAGGCTATGGATTTGAAATCCTTGCTAGTTGATATGTAGTCGCTTGACACACCCTAAATCATTATCATAATTGAAGAACCATCAAAAATGAAATTCTCATGTCCTAACATATCTTTTATGGAAAGAAAAAAATGATATAATCAAGTAAAACAAAAAAACGTTATTTACTTACAAAAATTATAGTCTTAGGTTGTTCAGAAAGTGGTGCTCGTTTTTCTGGCATATCACTTCGTTTGTTTTGATCATGACATCTGAATGAAAAGTTTTGAAACTTGATTTTGGTGTCGATTGAAAGTAGGAAAAACCGGCTGTCAAAAGATATCAAAACCAAACTTCAAAACTTTTCCTGTCGAAAGTGATGATCAAAACAAATAAAATGGCATACATAAACAACAGACAGGACTTTTCGAACAAGCCAAGACATTGAAAATGTTTTCAAAAAAGATTTCGATTTGGACCAAAAGTCCCTCTTCAACTACATTTTCCATTAAAACAAAGTCCCGAACAGCAATTGGAACCTTTAGTACAGCTATCACCGTCCGAGATGCACTAAATTTTTTTGTTAGAATCATTTTTTCTTCATACCGTTCCATTGAACTGTTGGCAGTTGATGCTATTCTTAGTTGTTCTTATATAAGGGCATTCCTAAAAACAATTGATTCAATTTTGATGAAATACATACCGGATCAGGACAAGCTAAAGGCAATGCTGAGGCGCTCAAATTTGCATTTGACGTTTTCGCACCAACCGGTTCGAGCATGTTTTGCCAGAAAAAAGTGGATAGCAATGCATGACCATATGCAGAGTAATGGTAGCAATCTTGGCCCCAAAAATTCTTGTTCACTGTTCCATTGGGCTAAAAAATAGGTTAGGCTAAGGGCTTCCACTAATTCGTCTCGACGTCGAGACGGAATATCTTTTTATGGGTGAGGAATTTTGACATGGTGTCGTTTGCAAAAATGTCGAGCTAGATGAGAGCTACATTTTATGACATGACACCATGTCAAAATTCTTCAACCATAAAAAGATATTCTGTCTTGACGCGTCTCGCCGCATCTCGACGTAGACGAATTAGTAGAAGTCCAAAGGTCAGATCTTGAATAAGAACTTACAAAATAAGGGAGTGTAGCATTCGTAAAAAATGGTTGAACAACGAACGTAAAATCATCAGTCGTATCAAAATCTCCACTTTGTTCAATCTCTTTTGCAGCTTGTTGATATGCGATCATTTCCTAATCATGTATATACTTTTTTTTAAAAATCCAAAAATTACTTGTGAAAGTTGATCCTGGTTTAGATTTGCACAATCTCCACAAGGTCTAAATTTTTAATTCATTTGTTTTGTCACAAGATTTGTTGACCCTATACATTCCTCATAGTTGAACCCTTTTTACCTCGATCCACAATACTCTCCTGCAGCCACAATCAGTTTGTCAAGATGACACATCTGAACGAGATTGACGATTAGCCGAGGAATGGAATCTCGTAAAACGTTAAGAGCTTGTCTAATATGGTTAGCGTAATCAGTAGCAGTGTTTGTGGTCTGCAATATTAAAAAAAATTATAATAGATATTTAGAATCGGGAGACTGACAAGGATTGATCACTAGCTGCAACACCTCTCTGCGAAAAATTTTTTTTGTATGTGAAAGTACACGAAAAATGAAGATTTTTAAGCTAGGTCCTAGCGGCGGACAGAAAGAAAAATTTTTGGCTACCTCTTTGTTATTTTTAAGTAATTTTTATAGCGCTAGGATATAAGAAAAAATAATGTAATTCTAAATTAG
>OZJO01015985.1:0-24777 GCA_900406225.1 Acrobeloides nanus | reverse complement strand
TATTGAGTTTTCTGTTGCAACTTTTTTCTTTTGATCCCTCTATTTTGGTCGATGCCAAATTACGTATGCGTTTGTTACGAATCGCCGAATTCACACGAAAATTGCGTGTGAAGTTGGCGATTTTTGAAAAATCTGTGTATTACTGTATTACAACGAAAACATGAAAAATTCGTCCCTGAATCAACCAAAGTTGTGTGTATTAATGTGAAAATTTTAAAAAAATTTTCGTTTTTCATCGACTTACGAAAACTATCAAAAACAAATTTTTCAAATTTTCGTGTCAATACACACAACTTTTATTGATTCAGAGACGAATTTTCGGCATAGACAAGAATGGGATGGGGAACAATAGTTCAAACAACACATGAACAAGAAGATCAAAAACGGGACAACCAGGGTTGGGATTTCCCCGGGGGAATTCTAGGGCAATTTGGGGAAATTTTTTCGCCAGACTTACTTTGTTTGAAAAAACGTTTATCCATTTTCAAGCCTCGGTGGTGCAGTGACAAAGCAGTGGTTTCGTGGTTACAAGGTCTCGAGTTCGAATCCCGATTGGAGTCAAAAAATGCCAATTTGGAGCCAAATTGGCTCCAAGCTGGATTCGAACCTGCGACCTTGTGGCCACGAAGCCGCTGCTTTGTCACTGCACCACCGAGGCTTGAAAATGGATAAACGTCTTTTCAAACCAAAAGTAATTCTGGTGAAAAAGATTTAGAGCCAACTTGGCAACCTGAGGACGACAATCGTGCTTGTAATTGCCTTTATCATCCCGTTCTTGTTCGTCCTGTTATTATGTTTGCCGAATTTTCACTGCGTTCATGTTTTCGGTGTAATACACAAAATTTCAAAAATCGCCAATTTCAAACCCAATTATCTCGAAAACTACAGCGATTTAGAGGTTGCCGTAAAAACCAAAAATGCTCCATTTTGCATGAATCTTCTGAATAATAAAAAGTTCCTGGTCGATGTTCTTTTTCCCCATATAGAGTTTTCTGTTTGCAGCTTTTTTGATTCCTCTATTTTGGTTGCTGCCAAATTATGTATGCGTTTGTTTTGATACACAACTATTCTCAGTATATACCATTGTCATCCTAACATTTCTAAAGGGCGTACTGAAAAAAGCCATATGAAAAATTCATTCAACCATTTACGTCGCTAACTTCAACCCACTCTAAATAGTAGACAAGTCGAATATTAATAGCGTCTATGGGAAGAATGGCGTTTCTTCAAAGTGCTAACTTTTTTGCAATGTCATATTTTGTTACAATTATGCTCCTCCATCTATTATGTCTGCTGTATTTTGAACTCCTAATAAGGAGAATTTTTGCAAAAATCGAATTTTGTGAAAAATTGAATTTTTTATAAAAAATTAAATTCTTGTCCGAAAAAATTAAATTTTTGAGAAAAATCGAATTTTTGCTCAAAAATTGAATTTTTGTGTAAAAAATTGAATTCTATGCGAGGAATCGCATTGCAAAATGCTTCCCTAATTCAGGGAAAGGAGTGGGTGTATTGAAGCGAAAATGAACCAAAATTCGGGTTTTCGACGGAAAACAGGCTGTCTTGAGGTTTTTCTATGCGGGGAATCGATTGCGCGTAAAAAATTCTAGCCCTAAATTTCTTTCATTCAGGGTCCGGGAAGCTCTCCAACCTGAATCAGGGAAGCATTTTCACGATTCGGCAATGCGTGCAATCGATTCGCCGCATAGAAAAACCTCTAGTAAGTTGGTTTTCCGGCGAAAATCCGAATTTTTGTTCATTTTCGTTTCAATACACCCACCTCTTTCCTTGAATCAGGATCAGAAAAGCATTTTCACGGCTCGGCGCGCATTATCGAACTTCATAGGAGTGTCGTCAGGAAAAATCTTGGAGCTTATTTCCAGAAAAAATTTTTGCAAAATTTTGTACCTTTCTTATTGTGTAGTAGTTTCTAAATTTATAATAATTTTCCAGTCTCTACTACGAAAATGAATTAGCTAAAAATATTGAGAAAAAACCATTTCCCTTACCACGGCTCCCGAAAGTTATAAAAAAGTTTTTCGGGGGACTAAAAAATCACTTCATGGCCAAATGGTTAGGACTCTACGATTGCAGTTTAATGTCGCAGGTTCAAATCTCGCTTACATCCAATTATTTTAAACTTTTTTGTCTTTTTTTAAAAATTTTCAAAAAGAAAGACGACATTTTTTATAGTTCGCCGAGATGAATAAAATGATACAAAAATGATTGAATTTGAACAATGTTTTGGGTTATTGAAGCGAAAACCCTGATTCATGTTCAATAATTTTGGTATCATTTTATCCGTCTCGGCGAACTATAAAAAATACCGTCTTTTTTTGAAAAAATTTTAAAAAACCAAAAAAGTTAAAAACAATTGGGCGCAAGTGGAAGTCGAACCTGCAACATTAAACTGTAATCGTGGAGTCCTAACCATTTGGCCATGAATGCACTTTTTTATAACTTTCGCAAACCGTGTTACAAATTGCTAAAATTAGTTTAAGTCAGACAAACGTCAACGGACCAAAATTCAAAGTATGCAAAAATTTTCTTCGAACTAATTCAAGCAAGCTCAAATTCTGCGAAACAAATTGTCTTAATTTATACCACACGTCCAGGTGTTTCTGGGCATAGCGACCGTGATAAACAAATTTGTTATAATAATAGAAATTCTTGCAGAGTGGGAGTTGACTGTTGAAGCCTGTCGGTGAGTGAGTGAGCCGATATGTTTTGAAAATAATCTTTCCGATGGAAGAATTCTTCAACTTTCTCCAATATTCATGTTTCTTTTTGTTGATAGAATTTTCAACAAAAAGGGCATCCGGCGGTTGGCCATACGTCAATAATATAATCTTGTTTGCCGCCCTCCTTCATTTGCGCTTTAATTAGTTAAAATGGTGTCATATTTAGTTTGTTTATATAATCCTCAAAGAGGGAATCGGTACCACTTCGGATTAGCTCGGAAAAATGCGGTCGGAAAAAAGGTGCCCATTTTTAGACCATTTTTTGCTGCCCAAGTGACAGGGTACAGAAATCGGAAAAATTTTTTTATTTTTTCCAAAAAAGACCCTATAGGGGTTTCCAGTACCCTGCTAATCCGAAGTAGTACCAGAGAATCCTACTACTATAAACATGGTAATGTCTGTCCGGACGATTCTTTAACGTTAGACTTAAAAGATCAGTCCGATCGGAAAAAAGTTGTCCATTTTTTGTTGATATTCGAAAAGTTCATAAAAAATGGAGCATTCTTTGTTTTTACGACAACCTCTAAATCGTTGTAGTTTTCGAGATAATTGCGTGTGAAGTTAACGATTTTTAAAATTTTGTGTATTACAACGAAAACATGTACCTGATAGTTTTTTCTGTATATTGAGAAGAAAATGATTTAAAATCCTTGTAATAAATACAGCATTTTGTATAATTTGTCGAGACGAATACAATGGTATTAAAATTATACAATTTGAAGATCATTGTGAGTTATTGAAACGAAAACCCTGAATCAGAGATTTCGTTTCAATAACCCAAAACACTTTTCAAACTGTATAATTTTGGTACCATTTTATTCGTCTCGACGAGTTATACAAAATTGAGTTTTTTTAAAATTGGACGTGTGAAAATGCTTTCCTGAATCAGGGAAGGAGGTGTGTCGAAACAAAAATGATCAAAATTTCGAAATTTCGCCATATAGTACGTTTCTAGAAGCACCGCCTTTTTTGCCGGCGAGTCAACAATTTCCAAAAAATTCATCTCATATTTTAGGTATGGGTACTGCTTCATTTTCATTGCGAGTCTTATTTTTTCTTATTAGCATTTCTATTTTATATATTGAAGTTAATGGAAGAATAGAAAAGATAGATTATATTGTTGCTCCACGTGATAGCTATCACAGATTTCAGAGGTGAGATTTCTTAAATTTTCCTTACACTACATGAAAATTCTGTATTATGGTGAGATTAAAAAAAGCTGGGCTTGTGCCAAAACCTAGGGCAAAAAATCCGGAGTTTTTGCAGAGAATTGCGTCTAACTTTTTATTGAAGCGAAAACTTGCTATAAGTGTCTATATAAAAGCTGTAGTGCGGATCACCAGCTTTCTCATGAGTGGTCAACCATCTCTCAAAACAATTCTTACGAGGAGATATGCCAATTACAAGAAAATTAGAGTAGGGAAAACGGATAAACAGGACTAGGCTTAGGCTTATCATTTCCATATCCATAGGCTTAGGCCTAGGACTAGGCTTAGGCTTAGGCTTAGGCTCAGTCTTAGGCCTAGGCTTAGGCTTATCATTTCCATACCCATAGGCTTAGGCTTATCCTTTCCATAGGCTTAGGCTTAGGCCTAGGACTAGGCTTAGTCTTAGGCTTATGTTTAGGCTTAGGTTTATGCTTAGGCTTATCATTTCCATATCTATAGGCTTAGGTCTAGGACTAGGCACACGTTCCACTACTAATTCAAGCTAAAAATTAGAATAGCAAGAACAATCTTTTTTAGATCTCGAATACAAAGACGTGACAGAGCATGCCTAATAAATGCTGGTTTATCTCAAGGTTGTGATCTCTCTGATATATTATATGCAAAATATCAGGTGTTTTTTTTACCCCCGAACTTGATTAATTAAAAATTTCTAGGCTAACAAATTCTCCAGTTTTGCTGGACCTGGTAGATGATTCATATAAACAGTAGGGTGCGTTGAAAAGCAACAATATCTTCAATATGATATCATTCACAATTTTGTTTTTGAAACTTTATATAGTTGACAATTTTATAAGCCTTTGTCAATCGACTCAATAAACGGAATTTATTAGAATTCAGGGAACTTTATGAAAGGTTCCAAATATGGCTTCCATTAAAATAAAAACAAGTAACGAGAGCCGAGAGCTAACGTGGAAAAAACAAGTACTTGGTGTTTTTCGATTGAAATTTAAGTCATAAAAAAAATTTTTCACAAAAAGTGATGTTCTACAAAGTTGTTCTTCAGATCAAGACGAACAACTTTGTAGAACATCACTTTTTATGAAAAAAATTTTTATGGTTTAAAATTCAAAGAAGAAAAACACCGTGTTGTGAACAGATCCTGAGGGGTGAAAATTTGTTTTTTTGTATGGGGACCCCCATAAAAGTGGTGTCGATCGTCTTCTCTCATCGTNGACAACAAGCACTACACGTTAAATGTAGTAGGATTGTGAAAAAACTTTTCATCAATGCTACCCGAACTGCAATAGAATGCTGTTTATTGAAACGATTGACAAAGGATTATAAAATTGACAACTCGGTTGAATTTCAAAGACAAAAAGTTTATACACTGTGCTTATTGAAATTATACTGTGTGATATTTATGTTAATGAAAGGTTTAATAAAAAGGGTGGAAATCACTCGTTCTCGAGCTCCAACACCATACATGGGCAGTACCCTAGGTGCAATTTTCAAAAAAACCCCCACAACCGGTCCCCCTCTCGATGGGGCCGAAAAGTTGGCGACCAAAAAAAAAGAACGAAAATGTAAAAAAATATTCTTTTTTTCCAAAAATAAATATGCTGCTCCAAGCAGCCTACCTTTCGACTATTAATCCTCAATTTTTTGGTCTTCTGACCCACATTCTACGTTCCCCCCCCCCAACCCACAATCCCAGATGAAAAAATTTGAATTTTTAGGGCTAACCCCCTAATTTTAACTTTTACAAAAAAATTTTGTTAAAAAATAATATTGCCATCGTGTTCCCCATAGCCGAAAACCCCCGAGTATAAAAAATTAGCATGTTTGGAAACATTTTTGAAATTCGCATATTTTTCAATTTTTAGGGGGTAACCCCCTAATTTTTTATTTTTTACGAAAAAATTTTTAATTTTAGGAAGGCCCCATTAAAGACTAGAAATTTTTTGAAAAAAATCTCATTTTTTGTCTAAGCAAACATTCGAATTTCCCAAAAAATCCATTAGGCTCAGAGAACAAAGACCGAAATTCCATCGTCTCCATTTTCATCCATGATCCCCCAAACATGTAAATAGAACTGTCAAAACTAACACATATGATACTACAAGCCAAGCTTGGTTCAGCTTCTCCCCATTTACTAACCGAACCTAAAACAGCTCGACAAACACAAGTAACAATCGCCGAGAGCAAGAAGAAACCCGCGAAAAAAAAACTTTTCTAATCGTTACTCAACTCTCACCGGTCGTGGTAAGTGACCGGCGGCTGGCCGGCCATCCGGTTTCGCGCCATTCATCCGCTCATTAGGTCTTCCTCCCGGCCTACAAGGAAGACTCGTCTACCATTGAAGAGCAACCTACAACCATGCATGACTATATTTATCTTCGCACCTGATCATGAGCCAAATAGCCGATTTGAAGCAAAAACACGATCGGAACCGGACGCGAGTGTTCCATTAGAAATATAACCGACTTAATTTCTTAACTCGACTTCAATTAAGCCTAACCGATTCCGCACAAACACACCAGACTCCTCACCTTCACTACATCAGACAACGACATGTTTCCGCTGAGGTTGTGCTTCTTTCGTCGGTAATGATAAAGTTTTTGTATAAGAAAATTTTTTGAAATTTTTAGCCTTGTGTGTTTTTTATGTTTTCTGTTAGGTGTTAATGCTCAAGTTATTTATGATAACCCTCCAATTGGGGTGCCGGTGAGTTGGATTTTACATGGACATTAAGATTTTTGTGCAAGTTTAGATAACTCGACCTATCTTCCCATGGCTAGCAAGAGTTTATGTTAAAAGTGGAGAGCAGAGACAATTGTAAGTCTAAAATATTGAGGACCAGACAAAAATTCAATTTTTCACAAAAAATTCAATTTTTCGAACAAAATTCGATTTTTCACAAAAATTTAATTTTTTCGATCAAAATTTCGATGTTTGTTCAAAAACTCGACTTTTCACAAAAATTCACTTTTTCGAGCCAAATTCGATTTTTGAGCAAGAATTCGATTTTCACACAAAAAATTCAATTTTTCGAACAAAATTCGATTTTTTTTCAAAAACTCGATTTTTCAATAAAAATTCAATTTTTCACCAAAATTCGATTTTTGAAGAAAAATTCGACTTTTCACCAAAAATTCAATTTTTTCGACCAAAATTCGATTTTTGAGCAAAAATACGATTTTCATAAAAAAAATTCACTTTTTCGACAAAAATTCGATTTTTCACAAAAAATTTATTTTTTTCGATCAAAAATTCGATTTTTGAAGAAAAATTTGACTTTTCACCAAAAATTCAATTTTTTCGACCAAAATTCGATTTTTGAGCAAAAATATGATTTTTGTTCAAAAATTCGGTGAGAAAAAAGTTCCCATTTTTGTTGATATTCGAACAGTTCATGAAAAATGGAGCATTTTTTGTTTTTACAGTAAATTCTGAATCGTTGTAGTTTTTGAGATAATTGCATGTGATTTGTCGATTTTTAAAGTCTGTTTCAGCAAAAGAGGAAAAGCTGCCCATGTGGCCAAATGGCTAGGACGTTGGACATGATTATTATTGACTCTTATAGGCGCTGGTTCGAATCCCACCAAAGACGAAATCTTTTTTAGCGAATTATAAAAAGTGGTTAAAGCAAACCCCCCTTAAAAATGCATGAAAATTTTTTGTCTTTCATTAGTGTTTTGTGAAAAAATTTTCTGTGCTGGTCCATTCACCGTCGGATTGAAAACCAATGAAATAGGGAGCAGAAAATTTTTTCACAAAAAACTAATGAAAGGCAAAAAATTTTCATTCATTTTTAAGGGGGGTTTGCTTTAACCACTTTTTTTGATTCAGTAAAAAAAGATTTCGTCCCTGGTGGGATTCGAACCAGCGCCTATAAGAGTCAATAATAATCATGTCCAGTGTTCTAGCCATTTGGCCATGTGGGCAGAATTTTTTCTCAACAATTTTTGCTTAAAAATTTCAAACGCAATTCTCTCAAAAACTATAACGATTCAGAACATGCTGTAAAAACAAAAAATGCTCCATTTTTCATGAACTTTCTGAATATCAACGAAATGGCAACTTTTTTCCGACCAGACTGGTCCATTTCAATAACCCAAAACAATTTTCAATTTGGATAATTTTTGTGTCGTTTTATCCGTCTTGTCGAGCGAAAAAACACTTCCCTGATTCAGGAAAAGGCTGTGTATTGAAACGAAAAGCCACACAAATCGCATTTCGTGGATAGCTCCCCACTATTGTGTAGTGTCTCTTAAATAACAAAGTTGTAGTCATTGATAAAAGTCTTTAAATTTTAGCCTAGATGCCCCACCACCTAATTTATCAGGAAATGGCACTCAAAGCTCGCCTCAGGGTCAACCAAATCCCGGAGCTCCAGGACAACAGGGGCCTAGTTCACAAGGTTCCGCGCCTAATCAACAACCTCCACCACCCGAACAAACTCAATTGCAGCCATATGGATCGCCTCCGCCTCAAAATCAATTACCAGCACTTGATTTTATCGGCTATCCCAATTTTGCCCAAAATGTGCAACAACAACAACAAAGTGCTCAACCAATTCCAAGCCCAACATCACAAGGATATGCGTTTCCACAAGTATATTCGCAGCAGCAGCAGTTTCAAAATAACCCTTACCAACAGCAATTGGCACCACAACAACAGCAGCAAGCACAGCAATACTATTCGCAACAGCAATTAACCGCGCCACAACCAACTCCATATGGATCTCCACAGAATCTTAATCCGGGTGTTTATTCACAAATGCCAGCTTATGGCCAACCCAATTCACTGTATGATGCTCGATTTACCTATCCACAACAAACATGGTCGAGATTTTCATCCGTGCCCACGCTCAAAGATCAACTAGTGCAGCCACAATTGCCAACAGCCTATCCTGTAACAAACAGTGTCTTGCCTATTAGTGACAGAATGACTTATGGACTTCCGCTTGATCCCTATTCGGGCACGTACGATCTACGCACTTTGCCAACACCACAAACACAGCAACTATCTCCATTGCCAACTCTGACTTCAGACCCCGTGCTGGGTCCACCTCCGAGCGCTGGTGTCCCCAACCAACCTTATTCGATCTCATACACAGGACAGTTTCAATCGCCTGCTGCTGCAACAGCACAAGTCTCGGAAGTTGCGCATCTAGCTGCTCCACAACAGACACAACCAACCAATGGATATTACTACAATGCTCTTCCAACTGTGCCCAATCGTTTCCACGATCTAAATTATTACCAGCCGAGTAGAGAAAAATCCGTGATTGAGACTCCATTCGGTACCGCATCAACTTCAACTCTGTCGATTTTAAAAGAGCTGGCTGTTGCGTTAGAGAAGGTGACAAGAAATCAAAAATAAATGTGTTTGTGTAAATTTTTCATCAACGAGATAGAGCTTTTCAACGCGTGGCGCATCAAAATTTTCGCACCTTTCGAAAAGAAAGCGTCCTGAAAAGTTCGCAAAAAACCGAAAAGTGCATGGCATGGTATGGGTCAAAATTCAAAATAAATTTCGCCAATCGACTCAGCTCGTTAAGAGCTTCAAAACGAGTATATATCATGGGGATTTGGGAGTTTCCCATGGCCGAGTGGGTAAAATGATTGATTTGCACTTTAAAGGCTTGGGCTTAGGCTTAGGCTTGGGCTTAGGCTTAGGCTTGGGCTTGAACTTAGGTTTAGGTTTAAGCCTAGGCTTAGGCTGTGGCTTAGGCTCAGGCTTGGGCTCAGGCTTGGGCTTAAGCTTAGGCTTGGGGTTGTAAGCTTTTGATGGGAAAACCCCCAACCCCCATGATATGGTACTCGTTTTGAAGCTCTTAGCGAGTTGAGTCGCTTGGCGACATTTATTTTTAATTTTGACCCATGTCATGCCCTTTTCGGTTTTTTTGCGCTCCGTGCCCATAATAACACATCTTATCTATCGAGTTTACAAAATTATTTCAAGGCTTTAATATTTTTATATTTTTGATTAATAACTTATGTTTTATGTATGTATAGATAAACTATTGCCTATATTTGCGCGTGATTACTAAAAGATGAGGCGTATCAAAAAAAATTTCTAACGCAATAAAGCGCAAAATGTTATATAGTTTATATCAAAGTTGTGTCACCATAGCAAAGTGGATAAGGAAGCCACCCGTCCGATATGGCAAGTTAAGCAACGTTGGGCTTGCATGTTCGATTCTCAAAACTGTTTGCCTTTAGAAAAAAAATGCACAAAAGATTCTGCCTCGAGTTTTATGGCTGGAAAACCGCCGATGAGGCGGTTTTTGTATTATTTTTTACTCATTTCATAATAAAAAAAAGTTTATTTAGCTCGTAAAACAGTCAAAATATTCCCATTAATCCCTTCAACGATTCCACCAAACTTTCCATCAATAAGCTCACGCATTTCTCCAAAGAACTTATTCCTAGTTTCTTCGTCCAACGCGATTGTATGTGAAACCGTCTCCAAAAGCTTGATCGCTTGATCCGTAGTGCCCTTAAGTGACACAGGAAAACATCCATAATAAGCTAGTTCAAACAAATCATGATCATATTCATCCGATGGAATCATTTCTGAGATTTTCTTTACAGGTTTGTGAATATCCGCTCCTGGAATGTATTTCTCGAAGATGACCTGAGAGAGACGATTGTATTCATCGTTTTTTTCATCAGCTACGCGTTCGTTTGAGATGATAGCGAGGTAGCTGTGAGGTTTGAGTAAATCATGGGTTTTCTTGAATTTGACAGCAGGATCAACCCAGTGGAAAGCATTCGCGGCGAAGATCAAGTCGATGGAGTTTGGTGGTTGAGAGACCTGTTCGAAAGTTGTGGTTTGGATGGTAACGTCAGGATAAGGAGCGAGGATATTTCTGGCAAGTTCAGCTAGTTGCTCACCGGGTTCGACGCCTAAAAGAAAGGTTGAAAAAATCGACGTGAACCGAAGAAGCCCGACGTGAACCGATGAGGACCGACGTAGGCCTATACTTGGGTCGAAGTGGACGGTCGACAAACAAACCGAACGCTACATATCGCTACGGAACGCTAAGGGACATTTTGGAGCGCTACGAAAATTTAAAGAACGCTATGACGATGCGGAACGCTAGGGTAAGTTATGGAACGCTGTGTAAAGCATTAGACGCTAAAACGCCGAAGAACTCTACCTAACGATAAAGTGGACGAGAAGCTTACCGAGTATCTTGAACCCTTTCTTAGCCAAAGATACGGTTGCCTTGCCAGTTCCACATCCAATTTCCAATAGATTCGACTTTTCCGTATCAATTCCAGTTACTTCAATCAATTTTTCGAACAATTCATCTGGATAGCCCAGTCTAGCTTCTTCATATTTCTTCGCTACACCATCAAAAGTCGTTTTTAGGTTAATATCTGGTTTGTAATCCATCTAAAATTTCACATATAGAAAAATCCAATGAACACCGTTTTCTTTATAAGAAATTAAAAAAGAAAGTAAAAAATTATAAGGATTATGTAACAGAATGAGTGCCTAATCAATAAACTCCATGGATGCAAACTTTGCATTAAAAAATGTGACTAAAATAGAATGACCTCGGTTAGTTTTGTGCTTTAGGTGTGTTTAGGTCGTTTCTTCTCTTGCATGAATCATTTTTTTCTGGCTGATCTTTGTTGCATTAAGCTGTGATTCAAGTGAATGCATTGTGAAATAATAATCTACATAATAAAAAATCTTTATTGAAAAACATTCCAAAAACAACTCATTTAGCTTTATAAACAATCCAAATATTCCCCATACGTCTTTCTACAACTCCACCCAATTTTTCATCTATAATCTTTCCTAAATCTTCAAAGAACATCTCACGTTTCTCTTCATCCATAGCTATAACCTTCGAAATCGTACCCAACAGTCCGATTGTTTGCTCCTTCGTCATCTTTATCTTCGTTGGAAAACATTCGAAATGAACCAATTCATACAAATCTTTATCATAACCATCTGGTGGAGTCAACTCTGAGATTTTCATAAGACCCTAAATTCATAAGTTCCAAACGACCCCTAGGAAAAAAACAACACCAAAATTATTCAATTTGAACATTGTTTTGGGTTATTGAAACGAAAACATGATTCAGAATTTTTGTTTCAATAACCCAAAACAATTTTCAAATAATTTTCGTGTCATTTTGTTCGTCTCATTTAGCTATAAAAAATTATAGTTACAATATTCATTTTATGAAATTTTCAAAAATCGATGCAAAAATTGATTTTTCCGCAAAAATTCAAAAAAGTTTGTATATTACAACGAAAACATGAGCAATTTCAAATGCAATTATCTCAAAAGCTACAACGATTTAGAGGTTCATCCAAAACTCCATTTTCGAAGAAGTCTATCACCCACCAAACTGCATCGACTTAATCTTCGCCGCTGCATCCTTCCACTGGGTCGACTCATATCAGATGGACGAAAACCCATGATTTACTCCAACCACACGGCTATTTGGCTCATCAAACCAGGAAGAATCTCCGACGAAAACGGCGACATCCCCTATCACGCTTTAAGGTCCATTTTTGACAAATACTTTCCCGATGATGGGGAAGATGACTTATTTGGTGATCAATCGCTTAAGAAAATCTCAGAGTTTACTCCACCAGATGATTATGATAAAGATTTATATGAATTGGTTCATTTCGAATGTTTTCCAACGAAGATAAAGATGACGAAGGAGCAAACAATCGGACTGTTGGGTACGATTTCGAAGGTTATAGCTATGGATGAAGAGAAACGTGAGATGTTCTTTGAAGATTTGGGAAAGATTATAGATGAAAAATTGGGTGGAGTTGTAGAAAGACGTATGGGGAATATTTGGATTGTCTATAAAGCTAAATGAGTTGTTTTTGGAATGTTTTTTAATAAAGATTTTTTATTATGTACAGAGCGTTCATTTTGGTCTGCAACATCAATGTTTTTAGTTGTTCTCGCACCCCCTCTAACGAATTTCTATGCGGTCTTTTTTAAATTGAGCTGAACAATGGCCGAATAAGTGTTGATAAAAGTTGTCGAAATCCGTTGATCCTAACATTGAAAACTTCAAAGTAATTTTTGACAAAGTCGATTTTCTTCACCTTAACAAAATGTTAGAAATTTAATTTTTGTATGAAAATACAGAGCTTTAGTCCCTCTAACACATGCAAAAAACCGTATATAAAAATTATTAACGGTGGCGAGATATTTGACTTTGAAGTTGATAGTCAAAAAATGAGGCAAAAACAAAATGACGCACCCGGGAATCGAACCCTCGACCTTNCGAGATATTTGACTTTGAAGTTGATAGTCAAAAAATGAGGCAAAAACAAAATGACGCACCCGGGAATCGAACCCTCGACCTTCTGGCTGCTAGTATAATGCACTAACCACTCGATTTTCTTCACCTTACCACTACACCATGTGATGATGGTGTAGTGGTTAGCGCGTTCGACTAGCAGCCAGAAGGTCGAGGGTTCAATTCCCGGGTGCATCATTTTGTTTTTGCCTCATTTTTTGACTATCAACTTCAAAATCAAATATCTCGTCACTGTTAAATAATTTTTATATACGGTTTTTTGCATGTGTTAGAGGGACTAAAGCTCTGTATTTTCATTAAAAAAATTAAATTTTTAACATTTTGTTAAGGTGAAGAAAATCGACTTTGAAAACTTCAAAGTAATTTTTGACAATGTTAGGATCAACGGATTTCGAAAATTTTTATCAACACTTATTCAGCCATTATTCAGCTGCTTAATGCATGGTTTGCATCCATGGAGTTTATTGATTCGGCACTCATTCTGTTACATAATCCTTATCATTTTTTACTTTCATTTTTTATTTTTTATAAAGAAAACGGTGTTCATTTGATTTTTTTATATGTGAAATTTTAGATGGATTACAAACCAGATATTAACCTAAAAACGACTTTTGATGGTGTAGCGAAGAAATATGAAGAAGCTAGACTGGGCTATCCAGATGAATTGTTCGAAAAATTGATTGAAGTAACTGAAATTGATACGGAAAAGTCGAATCTATTGGAAATTGGATGTGGAACTGGCAAGGGAACCGTATCTTTGGCTAAGAAAGGGTTTAAGATACTCGGTAATCTTCTCGTCCACTTTATCGTTAGGTAGAGTTCTTCAGCGTTTTAGCGTCTAATGCTTTACATAGCGTTCCATAACTTACCCTAGCGTTCCGCATCGTCATAGCGTTCTTTAAAGTTTTGTAGCGTTCCACAATGTCCCTTAGCGTTTCGTAGCGTTCTGTAGCGATATATAGCGTTCGGTTTGTTTGTCGACCGTCCGATCGTCTGCTGCCCGGCTGTCTGATCAATCGGCCGTTCGAATCCAGGACGGTCCACATCAGTAAGGACGGTCCAGTGCGTCCAGGACGCTTCAAGACGGTCCAGTATGGTCCAGGACGGTCCGAACATCCCAGGAAGGGCCAGGACGGCCCAGAATGGTCTACATCGGTCCAGGAAGGTCCTTGGCGTACAGGACGGTCCATTACGATCTACATTGGCTCAAGACTCTCCTGAACTGTCCAAAGCGGTCCAAGATGATCCAAAACGGTCCAAGACGATCTAGGACGATCCAGAATGGTCCAAGACGGTCTACATCGGGCCAGGTAGGTCCAGAATGGTCTACATCGAACATGACGATCCAGGGCGATCCAGTAAGGTCCAGGACGAGACCGGACAGTCTTCGTCGCGAATGCCTTCTACTGGATCCTACTGTCAAAGATGGCTCAAGGCGAGCCAGGTCGGTCCAGGGCGTCTATGACGGCCCAAGACGATTCAGTACGTCCAGGAAGGTCCAAGGCGTTCTACTTCGATTCAGGACGGGCTAGGGCGGTCCTTGATGGTCTACATCGTCCAGGACGGAGGGGCAGTCCCGATCGGACCGGGCGGTCCAGAACGCAACAGGACAGTCCAAGATGGGCCGGTTCAAGACGGTCTACGTCAGTCCACATCTGTTCATGTCAATCCACGTCGATTCACTTCGACCCAAGTATAGGCCTACGTCGGTCCCCATCGGTTCACGTCGGGGTTCTTCGGTCTACGTCGATTTTTTCAACCTTTCTTTTAGGCGTCGAACCCGGTGAGCAACTAGCTGAACTTGCCAGAAATATTCTCGCTCCTTATCCTGACGTTACCATCCAAACCAAAACTTTCGAACAGGTCTCTCAACCACCAAACGCCATCGACTTGATCTTCTCCGCGAATGCCTTCCACTGGGTTGATCCTACTGTCAAATTTAAGAAAACCCATGATTTACTCAAACCTCACGGCTATCTCGCTATCATCTCACACGAACGCGTAGCTGATGAAAAAAACGATGAATACAATCGTCTCTCTCAGGTTATCTTCGAGAAATACATTCCAGGGGCGGATTTTCTTTACAAACATGTAAAGAAAATCTCAGAAATGACTCCATCGGATGAATATGATCATGATTTGTTTGAACTAGCTTATTTTGGATGTTTTCCTGTATCACTTAAAGGCACTACGGATCAAGCGATCAAGCTTTTGGAGACGATTTCACATACGATCGCGTTGGACGAAGAAACTAGGAATAAGTTCTTTGGAGAAATGCGTGAGCTTATTGATGGAAAGTTTGGTGGAATCTTTGAAGGGATTAATGGGAGTATTTTGACTGTTTTACGAGCTAAATAAACTTTTTATTATTATGAAATAAGTAAAAAAACCGCCTGAGGTTTTCCATCCATAAAACTCGAGGCAGAATCTTTTTTTTCTAAAGGCACAACAGTTTTTCTAGGGGCCTAGAGGCCAGGAATCCTAAAAAAATTGCTGGCGTTCTAAGCTACAACTTTCGTCTTTACCACTTTGGATAAAAAATATGCATCATGGCGAAAAATGGCATTTTATGTCAAAAATCAATCTTAAAATTTGCATATTTTTCAAATTTGGCCCCATAACTTTTTATTGAATTGAAAACTTCCCAAAGTGGTAAAGAGAAAAGATGTAGAGGGGATCGAGAAGAAGCGAATGAGTGGTCGCTGAGACCCCGAAACAATTTCTACGAGGAGTTATGGTCATTCGAAAAAAATAAAATTTCGTTATAGGACCCTAACTTCATAAGCGCCAAACGACCCCTAGGAAAAATTTTTTCACCATCGTATTTTCAGCACGTTTGAAAACGATAAAATGTATATTTGTAACGCACGTTGTTCTATTGTTAACTTGTCAGATCGGACGGCGGCTTCCTTATTCACTTTGCAATGTAGCACACGGAAAAAGCTCTATGTAAAAATTATATATTAGGAAAATTCATGGAAAATGAAGCATTTTTGTTTTTACGGAATGCTCTGAATCGTTGTAGTTTTTGAGATAATTGTGTTTGAAATTGCTCATGTTTTCGTTGTAATACACAAACTTATTTGAATTTTTTGCGGAAAAATCAATTTTTGCACCGATTTTTAAAATTTTCATATCATGATCATTGCATCAATTTTTTATAGCTAGATGAGACGAACAAAATAACACCAAAATTATCCAATTTGAACATTGTTTTGGGTTATTGAAACGAAAATTCTGATTCATGCAATTTCAAATGCAATTATCTCAAAAGCTACAACGATTCAGAACATGCCGTAAAAACAAAAAATGCTCCATTTTTCATGAATTTTTCGAATATACCATTTTTACATGGAGTTTTTTCCGAGTGGACTGGTCCTTTAAGTCAGCATTTTATTCTACTCAACAGACACATTTGTATGAAGAAAAAATAATTACTTTGCATAAAATTGTACAATCATGTTTGAACAAGCAAAAAAAACTCTCTTCGGAACTTTACAACATTGACATAGCGTAAAAAAAGAAAAGATCGCATACAAATTAACCGCTTGATTGTGATATATATAAAAACATAGGAGCTACTACACAATAGGTGGGCACCCACGTGAGAAAATTTTCAAAAAATTTTTTCTGGAAATGACCCCTATAGAGGTAAAAACATGCGGGGAATTCGAATTTGACATTTTCAAAGCGAAAACACGCTTCCATGATTCAGGGGAGGCGAATTGAAGCGAAAAACTCGCAAAAAACTACTTAAGCCTAAACCTAAGCTTAAGTTTAAGCCTCGAAAAAATGCGATTTTTGCGACTTTTCGCTTCAATACACAGGTCTTCCTTAAATCAAGAGGCATTTTTTCGCTTCGAAAATATCAAATTCGGATTCCTCGCATGCTTTTACTCCTAGAGGGGTCATTTTCAGAAAAAAATTTTCGAAAAAAGTTCTACTTGGGTGGTCTCTCTTATTGAGTAGTAGCTTTAAAACATGAAACTATAGATTGCTCAGTTGGATTCGAATGTGCTTTTCAGCTTTGGAATTTTTTCATTCGTCGGCCTAACTGTTTTTGTTGGAGATGTTGGTGTCTTTGCTTCTCCATTGATTTTGATCTCATTTTCGCTATTCTTATTTTCGATTACTAGTCCAGCACGAAAAGAGAATGGAGGCTCTTTAGATTCACCACTCTCGTCGGTGACTTTTTTCTTTGGGACTCTCTAAAAAAACGAGATTTAATAGTCGAAAGTTCATAATCAAAGGACGGTACACAATATACAAAAGACACTAAAAATATTTGTTCAAAACGTGGAACAACGAGCATGGACAATGGACAAGGCAACCACGGACGAAACACAAAAACGAAGTAACGAGCACGAAATTAATCACTAAAATCTCTCAAAAGTCTGTCCAAAATGACTTCTATATTTGTTAGTTTAAATTTTGCTTCCTTGACCCTGATTCAGGGAATGGATTCAGTGTATTGACGCGAAAATCGAAAAACTTTTTATTTTCACCCTGAAAGCATCCATTTGAGAGTAATTTTAGGCGAGGAATCGATTGCGCACATTTATTAAGCATGAAAAAAATTATCTTGACCCTGATCCAGGGAATGAAGTTGGCGTACAGGCGAAAAAAGAAAAATTTTCGATTTTCGTGTCAATATACCAACTCTATTCCCTGAATCATGGTCAAGATAATTTTTTCATGTTTAGAAAATGTGCACAATCGATTCTCCGCATAAAATTACTCCAGAGATGAATACTTTCTGAGCAAAAATAGAAAATTTTCGTGTCAATACACCAACTTCATTCCATGAATCAGGATCAAGGGAGCGTTTTCATGTTTCGGGAATGCACGCAATCGATTATAAATTTCAAAAATTTATGCCAAAAATTAGACTTGAGTCATTTGAACAGACTTTAAAAGACCATTTCCACTCGGAAAAAACACCATGAAAAAATTATATATTCAGAAAATTCATGAAAAATGGAGCATTTTTAGTTTTTATGATAACCTCTTAAACGTTATTCTTGCCTAAGATAATCGCGTTTGAAGTTGGCGATTTTTGAAATTTCGTGTATTACAACGAAAACATGAATGCAGTGAAAATTTTCGTCTCTGAATCAATACAAGTTGTGTATTGAAGAGAAAATTTTTTTTACTTTCGTTTTTCATCGACTTACGAAAACTGCCAAAAAAATTTTTCGAATTTTCGCGTCAATACACAATTTTTATTGATTCAGGGTTTTTCATCGACCTATGGAAACTGCCAAAAAAAATTTTCGAATTTTCGCGTCAATACACAACTTTTATTGATTCAAAGAAGTAAGGGAATTGGTTCAGTTTTTCGACCAAATTAGATTTTTGAGCAAGAATTCGATTTTCACAAAAAAAAATTCAAATTTTCGAACAAATTTGATTTTTGAGTAAAAATGTGATTTTTCACAAAAAAATTCAATTTTTCGACCATTTTTAGATTAAAGAACAATACTCTATTCAAAAAGTTTGTGTATTACAACGAAAACATGAACAGTTTCAAACGCAATTTTCTCGAAAACTACAACGATTTAGAGGTTGTCGTAAAAACAAAAAATGCTCCATTTTTCATGATCTTTCCGAATATATCATTTTTCATAGTGTTTTTCCCCAAGTGGACTGGTACTTTAAAACATAACCCTATATCAAACCTTAATAATTTTCTTTTTCTTTTTTATTCGTCCCGTGGCTCCGTCTTCTATAGTCCCGTTTGTTGTTGTTTCAACAACTGCGCTGCTAGCTTCTATAGAACTAGCAACTATGCCATCTATAGGGCTGAGAATTTCATTTTCCTTCTCGTTTCTTCTTTCAACCAGAGGACCATTTTCTACGAAACTTTTTATGAAACCAGTAACCCTGGGACTAGAATCTGCACAAATTTTTGTTGGGGAATCTGTCGTTTGTGAAATTTTATCGATAATTTTCGAATCTGCGGCCATTTTTGCGCTAGCTTTTTGTGTCAATTTTTTAAAGGCGTCGGTCATGATTTTCTTTTTCACTTTTTCCGCCGCTGGCGCTTTTCTTTTCTCCGCGACTTTCTCTTCGGCTCTAAGGTCATCGTTACTGGTATCCTTAATGATATGCACTTCAGTGTTTATAGTAACTTCGGGGAGTTTCTTCTTTTTAACAACCTTTTTCTTGGGAGCCTCGGGTGGAAGGTCTTTGGTTGGCTGGTTAGCCGCTTCTGGGGTAGTGGCTTCTTTGTTGGTAGGTTTTTTCAACGGGTATACGGGGATTGGCTCGGTGTACTTCTTTTCTTCTGGTGGGGATACTTTGGGGGTTGGACGCTTTTTGGGTGGGATTGGAGGTTGAGCGCTCTCGGGTTCGGCTTTCTTCGCTTTTTCTGCTTCTAGTCTTCTTTGTTCTTCTGCCATTTGTCTTCGAAGTACTCTTCCTAGAAGAAAAAATTTATGAAATTAAAAAAAAAATATTTTATGTTTCATACTAGGAATGCACAAGTCTCAAAAAGTGACAATCTTTGTTATTTTTCGATAGAAATATGCGAATTTTTCGACAAAAATTCGATTTTTGAGCTAAAATTTGATTTTTCAAAAAAAAATTCAATTTTTCGACTAAATTCGATTTTTGAACAAAAATTCGAAGGGGTAAATTTGTCACCGCGAAACAAATGTGTCACCATTGTCACTATGAACAATTTATGTTTGCGCTCAAAATTCGCATATTTCTGGCCGATGATAAAGATTGTGTTACATTTTGTAACTTATGCACATCCCTATTTTATACGAAAAGCATACGAATTTCTTGATTTCTTAACATAGCTTGATCAACCTTATGCCTTCCTTCGGGCAGCCTTAAACTGATGCTAACTTTTGTAAGACCCCTGTTTTGAAAAACTGCATCAATGATTTCCCTTTCTGCTTGTGTGGAAAATGATACACCCTAAAAAATCAAATCCTCCTTGCCAATTCTCCAACTACAATCATCATACTTGATTAACTGCTTTAACTTCTTCTAACGTCTGATTCTTCAAAGCTGATTGAAATAATTTAGAAAAAAAGTCTCCAGTTAAATAATTTGTCTCTAGATTTATAGACCTGAGGGTTTCATTGATTTCAAGAATGCTGATTAAATCCTAAAAAGATCAGTCCTGTCGGGAAAAAGCTGTCATTTTTGTTGATATTCGGAAAGTTCATACAAAATGAAGCATTTTTTGTTTTTACGGTCAATTCTGAATCGTTGTCGTTTTCGACGGTAATTGCGTATGAAGTTGGCAATTTTTGAAATTTTGTGTATTACAACGAAAACATGACCTGATAGTTCTGTATATTGAGAAGAAAATGATTCAAAATCGCAATTAACTAAAAAATAACTTCAAACGCAATTATCTCGAAAACTACAACGATTCAGAACATGTCGTAAAAACAAAAAATGATTCAGTTTTCATGAACTTTCCGAATATCAACAAAAAATGGCAACTCCGGTCGGAAAAAACTTAGTCCTTTAAGTGTATAATAACAAGAGTGTTACCGCTATATCATGATCATATAAACCCATATTAGCAAGGCTGAGTTTTTCAAGAAATCCATTGTCCCGTAAAGCATCTATAATCCTCCTTATTTGAGGTACTGCTATTCTCTGAAAATTTTTTATAAAGATCATCAACTTGGCTAAACTCTCTGTTTCGTGGCAAGATGCCGAAATGATGGGCACGCATGGCCTAATGTATTGGGTCGTTAGGAAAGTTTTAAGCTTTTGCAGACTTCATCGAATCTTTACAAAAATGACTTACAGGGTGTATAAAAAATCAGAATTTGAGCGGTTTTTTCATGTTTTTTCCCAAAAATTTTTGGTACTACTAAACAAGAGCAACCTTAAATGAGGTGGGCATTTTTTCGAAAAAATTTCTCTTAAATTATCTAAAAATCACACTATTAGGGGTAAAATCATGAGAAAAATCGATTGCGCGCATTCCCGAAGAAAAAAATGCTTCCTTGACCCTGATTTAGGGAAATAGATATGCGTATTGAAGCGAAAGTCGAAAATTTTGAAATTTCTCCCTCAAAATCATATTTCTGGGGGTAATTTCATGAAAGAAAAATTGATGTATTATAGAAAAAATTGGTCATCACTTCAATACACATACCCCATTCACTGAATCAGGATCAATAATTTTTACCAAAAAAACACAAAAGTACGGGTTTTTTGGGTTCACCCTGTAAATGTTTTCATCAATCTCTAAAGGACCTACTTTCATATTGTTCAAATTGATTTGCGTAAGATTTGGATCATTAGCTTGAAGCTTGCGGATGCACTGCTCAACATCAGTATCATTGTCGGGTTCTGAGGGTCGGGTCTGAGGCGGTAAGCTGCATTTGACAGGACCCGTATTCGAATCACTCAATATCCTTTCAGCCTCTTCCCAACTTATTATCCTATTCTCATTCATCATTTCTTAAAAAAATATTTTAACAACCATACACCTAGAGGGATCACTAAAGATGGAATTTTTCCAAAAAAATCGGTTTTTTCCAGATTTTCCCCGAAAAAATCCCAGCCCATCGCCCCCAATTGGGGGGGGGGGGGGCAAATGCCCCTTCCATTTTGGGTCTAGTGCCCCCATGCCCTCAATTAAAAAAATTTGCCCCTATTTTAAAAATTTTTTGAAAAAATTTTTTAATCATAATATAGTCCATTATGATTTTTCACCAAAAATGACCAAGATTTCCTATTTTTTCACCCAAAAAAGGTCCAAAATTTTCCATTTTTCCTACAAAAATTATTATTTTTTGAACATTTTCGGCTTAAAAACAAGCATTTCTCAAATAAATGTTCGCACGCGACGCTGTTTTTTTCTCTAGTAAAGTTTTTCACCAAAATTTTTCATTTTTCAACAAAAAAATGGATCCATATTTGACATTTTTGAACCAAAAATTCGACATTTTCTGAGCATTTTCAGCATATAAACAAGCATTTCTCTTTAAAAAATTTCGCCTGAGGCACTGGTTTTGCATTCATTTAGGGATTTTAAACAAAATTCGCGTCGAAAATCGAAATTTCTGTGCGTCCATTTTAAAAATGAGTGTTTTTCAACAAACACCTGTCGACGCGGAAAAATATTCGATTAAAATGATTTTTTAAATTTTTTTGTTGAAAATCTCGAAAAAATTGCCTTGGTCCCCCCTTTATGTTTTTGCCCAAATTTGTGGAAAATTAAAAATAAAACATGAGGGACCAAGATAAAAATTTTTTTATAAGACCCCCAAACTTGGAGTCTGGCTACACCAATGATTCTAGCGAATGCCCCCTCTAAAAAAACCCCTTTTTGACTTTATTTTGTCCCCATTTCTAAAAATGCATGTGATCACCCTACTATACCAAAAAATGAAGCCTACTTAAAAGCTCGCCAACATCTTCATCACCTTCTTCTTGCAAGGCATCAATGGCTTCTAATAAAGCATCATCTGTCATAAGATCGTCGTCGTCGAAGTCTGACATTTTGTACGATATTTACACTAAATCAAAGGTGGATTATATGAATGTCAACTTTTTTCTGATATCCCAAAAAATGTGGAAATGTCTCGAAAAATACTTGAGCCAAAAAACTTTTTTCATAAGAATTGAGTATGCGAGAAGGATAACACACAAAGAAGTAGCTTACAAACGTCGAAAGTACAAAAACAAGGAATAGGTAACAGTTAGGTTAGGTTATACTCTTACTCTTTCGCTCGCTGCTGCTGCGCAACAACGGATGATCCCCGTTTCTGGATGCATTTCTCGAACTATGTCCGGTTCGCGTGTGCACTATTCGACAGACTTAATCTGCTCTCCGGAAAGTTGGGGACCTTTTTTCACAGCTTTTCATTGCTTTTGCCGATGCGGCCCTTTGAGCAAACAGCCTGAGACAGCAGCCAATGAATAGCCGTCGATCACCCAGAAAATACAGGAAAAAAACGCCTAAACACATACCGAAAAATTCGCACTTGAAATTGAAGATTGAATAAAAAAAGGTGGATATTTTTCTATAAACACACTTGTACAAATTGCCTTCCCCACTCCGAAAATTACGATTTTCTGCTGACGACCTCCCCCCTCCCTCCGGCGGCATAAAAATTTGGAAGTCCCAGAAAATTTTCAAAATGTCAACTACATAGTGTAGCGGATAGAGAATGCAACAATCCGATCGAGCAAGTTAAAGGACCAGTCCAGTGGGAAAAAAGTTGAATTTTTGTTGATATTCGGAAAGTTTATGAAAAATGGAGTATTTTTTGTTTTTACGACAACCTCTAAATCGGTGTAGTTTTTGAGATAATTGCGTTTGAAATTTGAATTTATGTTCATGTTTTAGCTGTAATACACAAACTTTTTTGAATTTTTTACGGAAAAATCGATTTTTAAAATTTTCATACAATGATATTGTAGCAATTGTTTATAGCCAAATGAGGCGAACAAAATGACACCAAAATTATCCAATTTGAACATTGTTTTGGGTTATTGAAACGAAAACATGAAGCAAAAATTAATTCAAAATTCAAAAAAGTTTGTGTATTACAACGAAGAGCTTGTAACAAATTCAAAATTTCAAACACAATTATCTCGAAAACTACAACGATTCAGAATTTATCGTAAAAACAAAAAATGCCCCATTTTTCATGAACTTTCCGAATATGTACGAAATTGGCAACTTTTTCCCAAAAAAATTTTCGGGTCCAAAGTTCAATTAAAAAAATCACGAAAATTCCACTTTTTTTAGGTACGTCCTGTACAATTTACTCAGCTTTTTTCGATTGAAATTCACACGCGATTTTTCATTTTTGGTGGCTAAAACAAGATGTTAAAAAAGTTTGTAAATTTTGGGGGTCTTATAAGCAAAAATTCGACGAGGTCGAATATGGGGTGTTACAGTTGCGGCCAAAAAACTTTAATCAAACCTTAACAAGTATTCAATTTTCTTAATGTCGTAACTTTTGAACTATCCATCGATAGAGAATGATTATAGGCTCATTAGAATTGCCTATGCTTGTACTTCCAAATGAGCCTAAAACCATGCTCCAGCGATTTATAATTCAAAAGTTGTATTCAAATGAAAATTGAGTACTTTTTGAGGTTTGATTAAAGTTTTTTGGCCGCAACTGTATACATACTTGGGCAAGGGGGAGGTGGTATTTCTCCTGACCCACTCACTCAAAAGGCCGAAAAATAGGGGGAACCACCTCAAAATTTAGCTAAATCCAAAAATTTAAAGTTAAAAATACCATTTTTCGCCAGTGGCAAGGAGGATCACCTCACCCAAGAACCCCACACCCTCCCCTTTGCCCACCTATGGTGTTATATAAGAAATTTAATGAAATTCAAAAGTTTGTTTCTAGCGGGATCGAATCTGGCTGTCTAAACGTTGCTTAACTTCCCAGATCGGACGGGTGCCTTTTCTCCATTGGGTTGAGGGACATTTTTTCCCTTGTCCATTTTTTTCCCGTGACCATTTTTTCCCCAATTTTGATAAAAATATGATTATTTATAAATGGGGAGGATTTTTTCAAAAAGTTAAAAGTGCATTTTGTAGAG
>OZJO01015984.1:0-14222 GCA_900406225.1 Acrobeloides nanus | reverse complement strand
ATATTTGGCTAAGTAAAAAATTATGTGAATGTCTGAGGTCAGGGTGGTCTTGGCATAAAATGAAGCCCCAATCTCCAGCTACAAAATGCAAAAGACCGTTTGTCAAAAGCTAAAAGACTTAATGACTTAGAGCCAATCCAAGTTTGGTCAAAAAATGGTCATTTTTTCCAACTTCTAGGGGCCTTCTAGGGGATAGCTCCATGAGGAGAGGTCGCCGGGTCGGGAGCCCAGAACTAAAGTTGCATAACTCGGTGAGTTCTATCAGAATATCTATCTCAATTTTCGCTCAGCGATTAAAAAATTTTTGTGACATCCGAAGCTCGGTTCTCTCGCGAAACGTGTTTTAAGCTTAGGCCTAGACTTGGGCTAGGCTTAGGCAGGGCTTAGGCTAGACTTAGGCTAGGCCAAGTCTTAGGCTAGGCTTAGGCAGAGCTTAGGCCTAAGCCTAGGCCTAGCCTAAGCCCTACCTAAGCCTAGTCTAAGCCTAGGCATAAGCCTAGGCCTAAGACTAGCTTAAGCCTAGGCCTAGCCTAAGCCCTACCTAAGTTTAGCCTAAGCCTAAGCTTAGCCTAAGCCTAGGCGAAGTTAGACTTTATCGAAGATTGGTTTGAGTGTTGTTGCCAGGTGGGTATATAAAGGTATCATGCAAGCATTCGGTTGCCATCATGGTTCAAGAAAAAATTATCGAGTTTTCTCCTGAGACTACCTCAAAACCTATTCAACCCAATCGGAAAAGAGGGCGTCCAAGAAAAAGCCAAGGTGCCCTTCGCCGCGATTAATAATGCATTTTTGACTTGTTATATTTCAATTGTTGAATAAAATTTTAAAAATATTCAAATAAGTAAAAAAAATACCCAAATAAAAATACTCAAATAAATAAAAAAAATACTCAAATAATAATATTTCCTTTATAAATAATTATGTCTTCTTGCTTAAAACTAACATTCCATCGATTATATTATCAAATAACTGGCTCTTCCATATCTACATCAAACGAAACAACAAAATGGGCATTTCCTATTAAAGAACAAATAAAAGCTCATAACTATATTAGCAAGGTAAAAAGTTTAATTTTTAAAGTTTTTTTAACCTTATATGTAAGATATCTGTGGCCACTACATCATCAAGTTTGAGTTTAACAAATTGCACTCATTGGTACCCAACCCAGCACGAAAAGTCTTTGCTTCGCGAAACTTGGTCCGAAGATTTTGACTTCCTATACTTGCTAGGTTCCAATATTTATGAATATATCTTTGAAAATAATCCTAACACAAAGAAACTTTTTCATACAATTCATCAACATGGTAAGCTTTGGAAAGAATCGCCAGAATTTCGAAGACAGGCATTAATGTTTGTACAAGTAAGCTTCTAACAAAAAATTAACCCTCCGACGACTGAGCATATTTTGTAATGCTTAAAAAATTCATAACTTTTTTATTTCGTTGCCTTTTTCGATGCAGTTTTTTAGGCATACGGACCGTTGTTTCGCGAACATGTTATACGACACCTATTTCATGACATTTGTTTCCGCACACATATTTATTGACATTTGTCACGCGACACTTGTTCCCGCAACAGATGTTTCGCGACACTTATTACCCAAGATTTTTTTCTCCTTGATAAGGTCGACAGGAAGGCTAGACAACGATGTAATTTTTCTTTCCTTTTCCTCCCCGCTTCTGCTGCAAAAAATTACATCGTTGTCTAGCCATCTGTCAAACTTATCAAGGAGAAAACATTTTGAGTAACAAGTGTCGCGAAACATCTGTTGCGAAATATCTGTCGCGGGAACAAGTGTCGCGAAATATCTGTCGCGGGAATAGGTGTCGTGGTGACAATTGTCATAAAACATTTGTCGGTGTAACTTTTGTTCTAAAACAACTGTGATAAAATACTTGTCACAATTTTTTGTGTCATAAAAGATCTGTCACGAAAACTTTGTCATGGGAACATCTGTCAGGAAATAAGTGTCGTCGGGCGCAAAGTTGCGGAACAACGGTCCGTATGCCGTTTTTTATTAGTGTACCAAAAAAGTATTTTTTCCACTAGTTTTTATAAAAATTCTTCAACAGGGAAAAAATCTTTTCAGCGATTTTACTACAAAATTTATAACTATATTATCTCGAAAATAATAACTATTCCGAATTTACCGTAAAACAAAAAATTGCTCCATTTTATGAACTTTATGAATGTATAATTTGTACATANGAAAAAATCTTTTCAGCGATTTTACTACAAAATTTATAACTATATTATCTCGAAAACAATAACTATTCCGAATTTACCGTAAAACAAAAAATTGCTCCATTTTATGAACTTTATGAATGTATAATTTGTACATAGGGTTTTTTAGAGTTAATGATCGTTTAAAAAAATTTAGACCTTATCCATGTGTATTGAGTCAATAAATAATACTGATGCAATGGCAGGTCGTTTACAAAAAATTGGCGAAAAACATGTTCAATATGCACATAGAGGATTCAAGCCAATCTTTTGGGACATCTTTTTAGTAAGTGCTGAGCTTTCAAGTTAAAATTCATCCATTTTTTAAGTATGGGAATTTTTTGCGCACTCCAGAAATAATGTCAACTTTTTAAATATAGAAATTCGGCAATAGGACGGAATGCACCCGAAAAAAACACCCTACATCGGTTTTGAGAAAATTTTTTCCCGAACTTTTGCCCCTTTACACAAATGCTCACTTTTGAATTTTTCATGCTTAAAACAATGATTTGCCGATGGGAGCCCTGTTTTTGAAAAAGTCAAAAATGTGCGCTCAGTCCTTGTGCGCTCAATCCGTGCGCTCATTCAATGTGAGCTCAGTTTTCTGTCCGCTCAGTCCTCTACAAACCGTGCGGTGCATTCCAAAATTCATAATTAAAATTTAGGATGCACTTGAAAAAGGTTTATCCAACCATATTCATAGCTTTAAACAAATCGATGACAAGATACTTCAAGAAACAATAATTGTTTGGCGAAAACTAGCAAATTTTATTATCTCAAATATGAAACGCGGTTACGTCCAACAACTTGTAAAGGACTTCAAAGAGCAAGATGGATCTCTAGGGGAGTGGTCGAAAAAACATCCTTGTTTTAATGAAAAATAATTGATATTAACATTCGGGGTTATTTTATATAGAAAACAGACCCAAAATGCGTACATTTCATAGAAAATGCCTAGGGGGGGGGGGGGGGGGTAAACCACCAAAAAGTTGATTACGTAATATCTGGATGACCTTACTAGGGGTAAATTTTGAGTGAATAACACGATTTTGATGCTTAAAAATGCTGATTTCTTTTACAAACCCGAGTTTTCATTCATTTTATGTTATTTTATGCCATTTTTTCTTCTAATACTTATTTAAATTTTTTCTCTCTCATAAATATCATTAACACAAAGAAAAACTTGTTCTTGACCTTTTTTCTATATTTACAAAGTTGAAGTCTGAAGGAAGTTTGCTTGGGGAGAAGATCAAAGCAAGTCCAAGTATAAAAGTTCATGATCTTAAGCAAATAAATGAGTCTTTTACTAGTATATAAATGATGTCAAATATTAGTTAAAAATAGTCGACTAANAAGCAAGTCCAAGCACAAGAGTTCATGATCTTAAGCAAATAAATGAGTCTTTTACTAGTATATAAATGATGTCAAATATTAGTTAAAAATAGTCGACTAACAACTTTTGATTTTTTTATCATGAATTTTTTACCTATACTTATTTTAATCGTTTTAATATCATGCATTTTATGGTAGGAAAATTTTCGGCCTTTGGTAAAAAATTGGAAATTTCCATACTAAATTTTCCGGCGGGGAGGGGAGGAACAATTGTACAGTGGCATCTTTCTTGCTACGCGGCTGACTCTAGCAACATTTTTTAGTATAAGAGTTAAAAAACAGTCGATCAGTGAAGGAACTAGCGCGAACGATGGGCTAGGGATCGGTTCGGGTGCAGGAAACGGAGGTAATCTTCACGTCGATGGAGGTGGTTGTAATTTATCAAATGGACATACGGTTTCTGTTCAAGCACTTTTTATACTCAGCAACAAAAGCGCCAATATTGCCCGAATTCCTGCAATCTTTGTTATAACGGATAATTTTATCATTACTTTATTTCAAAATCGTCTAAAAACAACATTTTAACAATTTTATAAAAAATCATTTTTTCTCGTCGCAACGTATTCTTTAATTTCTGAAAGCTCGTAAACTCGATTCTTGTAGCTGATTAGCTCGGGGTGTTTCTTCTGAATTTCTGGATCGATTTGTTGAAACGAGTGAATAAATTCGGCGACGAAGAAATCTGCCCATGTAACACCATCTTTGCTAAGAAACCCAGTTGTGGAATCTTTTACAAGGTTTTCAAGAATCGGAAGTTCTTGTTGGATGTTAGGAAGCCATTGTTCTTTATAGAGTTGGTCCTAAAAATACATGTAAGCACAGCGGACGAAAATGAACAAAAAATCGATTTATGAGAAATCACCATGGCCAAGTGGCTAGGCGTTAGAAATTGAATCAAACAGTCGCCAGTTCGATCCCCGTCTTCAAAATCGACTTTTTTAAATTTTTTATTTTTCTATTTTTTCATATATAGGGGTTTTTCTAGGCGCTAGATTCAAAAATGACCTCAGTTTTTTGTAAAAAATTTCTCCTGACTCTTAAAAAATCAAAAAAAGCATCAAAATTCAATTTTTCCATTTTTAAAAATCAGAAAAATTTATTTAAAAAACTAAGGTCATTTTTGAATTCAGCGCCTAGAAAAACCCCTATATAAGAAAAAAATATTAAAAATTCAAAAAGTCGATTTTAGAGCTGGGAATTGAACCAGCGACTGTTTGATTCAACTTTTGACGCGCCAGCCACTTAGCCATATGATTGTTCCTAAATATTAATAGTAAAGATGCTGGTTAATACTTAATTAGCTTAGAATTTCATCTCATTCAAAGATCACTTCTCCATCAGAAAAATGACTCTCTGAGAATCACAACATATCATGAAGATCTGATGAAGCTGATAACTCTAAGAAGACTCTCAAGGTTGGATCATATCCGACCATGCCAATGAAGCTTATACAGAAGAAACTTATGATTAACTGAGCGAAGTGTATATAAACCCACATAGCACTGAGCAAGAAGAAGTTGAATAAGAAGCAGAGACATTCCTTGATGTCTTGTCTCACAATTCTTATATTACAACATCACTTGAGTCTGGCAGTATCCAAGAAAAGCAATAGCGACGAGTTTAGGAATAAGCAGGGAGCTATTTTAAACAAGCAGGGAGCTATACAAACTATTCTAAATAAGCAAGGTGCTATACAAACTTTTTGTTCATTTTCGTCCGCTGCGCAAGATTTTTTAGGGAAAAAAATTATCCGAGAAAGTCAAAATTATCGATTAAAATTTTTTAAATATTTCTTACCACGATCGCATCCAAACCATCCGATTTTTTTAAATGCAAGAAGTCTTGATAAGTTTTGAAGCCCATCTTAGTCAAGCAATACGGAAAAACGTTTCGGAACCAGTCCAATAAATAGTCTACGATTGAATTCAAACGTTCTTGCTCGAAGTTATCCTTTCCAGCGAGGTCTAAAATAAGTCATAAAAATTTAAAAAACTGATAAAAAATTACTGTGTTCTTTGGCAATGTATCGAGCAATCGGACGACTTTCAGCAAGAGATTTTTTTCCATCGATGAATAAAATTGGAATATGACCATATGGAGTTTCTAAAAATGAAAAATACAGGGTGTTCAAAAAAATGAGACTTGTGCTTGATTTGCAAAATTGAGAAATAGATGTGTGTATTGAAGCGAAAATCGAAAAATTTTGAAATTTCTCCCTCAAAAACATATTTTTGGGGGTAATTTCATGCGGGGAAAAGATTGCGCGCATTCCTGAAGCTTGAAAACGCTTTCTTGACCTTGATTCAGGGAAATTAGTACATGTTGGATTTTCGCTTCAATAAATACTCTTATTTCTCTGAGTCAGGGTCAAGGAAGCATTTTCAAGATTCGGGAATGATCGCAATCAATTCTCCGCATGAAATTACCCCCAGAAATATGATTTTGAGGGAGAAATTTCAACATTTTTCGATTTTCGCTTCAATACACACATCTATTTCCCTGAATCAGGGTCAAGGAAACATTTTCACGCTTCGGAAATGCGCGCAATCAATTTTGGCATAATTTAAAATTTATATAAAAGCGATTTTTAAAGCTAATAAAACTGATTACTTTTCATCATTTTTATGGTTCTAGCCTAAAAATAACTTTGGAAATCAATTTTTTGCTTAAAATTTACCCTATATTGGTCAAAATTATGAATTTTTGAAAAAAATTTCAAAAAAAAATCATGAATATGTCCATTTTTTAGTTCACCCTGTAAAAATATCCGGCATAAATCAAAATTGTCAATTTTTTAGGCAACTTTTGCTATTGATATAGTAAAAAGTTTTTTGATATAGTAAAAAGTTGATACTTGGCTTGTAAACAGGCCAATCTTCAATTTTAATAATTTCGTCTTCAAATTCTTGTCCGAGATAACGAAAAAGTAGACGAATAGGCTCTCCAAGTCCTCGGAACCAAAAATATTGGAGCTTATAATGGACCATTTTTTTCTAAAGTAAACAACGTTGATGAAAAGATTAAAAAATACTGCCGAGTTAACCAAAAATTATTTCTTTTATTTCGAGTTTTTTGGATGATCGATAATCAAATAAGTACAGATGTTTAATGCAATACAAGCTATAAAATGCCAAAATGTGCTTCCTCATATAAAAAAAACGTTATAGTCTATGTTTTCAAATTGCATAATAGAGAAATCACATAATTGCGATGATTGTACAAAAAAAATTTTGATTTTAGTTAAATTGCACACAAAAATCGGAATTAGAAACAAGTTTTGACAGAATGTAGTTTTATCGACAAAAGAGAGTGGACGAAAAAAATTTGATAGAAAATGAAAATTTTAATCGTCAGAAAACGGCCGAGTTGTAGATTGCTGGTAATGGGACCTATAACGCCGGTGTTGTTGGATGGGTGACAGTGGCGGTGCCGTCAGCCTATGTCTTCGAAAAATCGGTCTTCTTTATGAGATTCTTGGGGTCGATTGGTACATGGAGGTGGATCGAAATGGTCGGGGTCCATGGTAATGTGGAGACATTGCTAGAAGCGGAATTCTCAGCATTGAAATTCTGTGCGTTAAAGACATTTGGTTGTTGTGTGACGGGTTAAAACTCGATGCTTGTGATTGCGTTTGGAAATTGGAGATTAGCTGCGTCGCAGCTTGAATCTCATTGAGGACTCCCTCCAAAGCTAAGACAGCTTCTGTCATGCGATCGGACATTGATCTCAGGTAGTTTGATGCTTGTTCTAGGACGTTCTGGTTTATCTCTAAAAATATTTTTAATTTCACGTTCAACCTGAGTGTTTTTCGGCACAGAAAAGTGTTTGTATCAAAAAGAGAGTTAGTCGGGGAAATTGGGACAACCGCCGCCAAGACAAGAAGGGTTTTTATTGTGTAATTGGACTCGCAGACCCGAATACTATAGTGGCAAGCTTTATGATGCTCCCCCCCCATACCGGTCCCAAGGGCCGAAAAAATTAAAGACACAAGGATCCCTCTTATGATTGTTTCAAAAAATTTCGAGAATTAGAACAAATCTCCACATGACCGAATTTTTTCAATTTTGAGAATTGTGACAAATTATTTTATCAGATTCCCTAAATTTGTCCTAATAGAATTTTAAAAAATTCATTTTTCCTTATAAGATGTCATAAATATATTTTTTTAAACCAAATTTTATTATAATTCAAATTTTATAATATAACAACGATATTATTATACAGATGTCACTCCGTGTATTGGGGTAACTTTCGGTTTGATACCAATACTTTTTAAGCATTCGGTTCTTATTATAGCATTGGTAGATATTCTTAAAATGGGCGAAGACATACATTGTATGGAAAAGACCATCATTGTAGCATAGCCAGTCCATTTATCAAAATCGAAATAAGAAATCAATATTTGGGCTTAAAGGACCACTTTACTCGGGAAAAAACTCTATATAAAAATAATATAGTCGAAAAAATCATGAAAAACAAAGCATTTTTTGTTTTTTACGACAACCTCTGAATCTTTGTAGTTTTCGAGATAATTGCGTTTGAAATTTGAATTTGTGTTCATGTTTTCGTTGTAATACTCAAACTTTTTTGAATTTTTTGTACTAAAATCGTCAAATTTCATTGTAAATATCTTCAAAATCGAAATAATCTTTGTAGTTTTCGAGATAATTGCGTTAAGGGTCGGCACAGCTCGCACGTTCTATCGTACTGAACGCAAGCAAAAGTACGATAGCCCCCAAGCTACGAAGTCATCGTACGATCGTAAAATTAACGTAAAAGTACGATGAAATCACCAGAAGCTGTCGTACGATGGGATCGTACAAAATTTGTCAACTTTGCTGTCATACTTTGTCGTACGACAATGGATTTTTGTCGTACGAAGAGTCGTATGAGGCGTCGTACGAGGCGTTGTACAACACAAAAATGCATGTCGTACGATAAAAGTACGACGGCTAATTGTACGCATCGGCCATCGTACTCGTATGATAGCTTGTGGCCATTTCATCCATCGTACGATTGTACGATGACTTTCGTACGATGGCTTGTGTTAGCTTGTGCCGTTGCTTGTAGTTAGTACGATAGCTTGTGCCGACCCTAAGCGTTAAAAATTCATAATTTACAATTGTAAATATATTTACATTGAAATTTGACGATTTTAGTGCAAACGTTTCAAACAAATTTGTGTATTACAACGAAAACATGAACACAATTTCAAATTTCAATCGCAATTATTTCGAAAACAATACAACGATTCAGAGGTTGTCATAAAAACGAAAAATGCTTCATTTTTCATGATCTTTCCGAGTATATTATTTTGTATAGGGTTTCTCCGAGCGAGTGATCTTTTAAAATATAGTACACTGAGCTCAAAAATTAATTTACCTATGATAAATATAATAACGTTAGCTGCACATGGAATAATGAGTTTATACTCTGCTGTTTGAGCTCTACTACGATGTACATTCGCTAAGGCCTAAAAGAGGCTATGGAATAAAACAAGGGTATTTTTTAAATCTCACTTTTCGCTTTATTATCAAACAAGTTATAATACTCCCATATATTAGTAACTGACACCCTATAACAGTGCTATTGATAACGATATAATATAATCTAGTTCCGCAGCATCTATATTTATCCCAATCACCAGTGACACCATAACTATTGGAGTCATAATGTAGAATTATCCACCTAAAATTATACTATTCTAATTTTGAGGCTCATTTTGACCTGCGGGTTGCGGGTGGCCCCCTCCACTCCTAATTCGGGGAGCTTTGGGGGGGGAGGAAGGTATAAAAGTGCTACAGATAATTCGATCATTTTCTCTAAAAATATCAAAAATTGAGAAAAAATTAATTTTTGAGAAAAAATTAGTCATTTTGATGAAAAATTTTAATGGGGATTTAGGATTTTTGTAATGCTTTCAAAAAGTTCTCAAAAAATCAAGAAAATCGGGATCGACCTCGGGATCCTGAAATCGCAAAAAGGCCATTTTCGGGTTTAAAATCATCCGGATATCCAGAAATAGGGATCGGCCTCGGGATTCCAAAATCGTAAAAAATGGTCATTTTCGGGATCAAAATCATTCGAATATCCCGAAATCGGGATCGGGAATTCGGGGTTCCACCAGCCCTACTCACAGCTTGTTAATAAAAATATTGTATTACCATGGAAGTAAGTTAGTTATAAATGATTGCAAAAAGGCAATAAGATAGACAACAATAGCCGATATTAAGTAATGCCTCCGAGTCAAATTTCGAAATTTCAAGGGAAAGAATACACATACAAATCTCGAAATAGCAATCAAAAGTTGCATATAAACCATAGTAAACCTAAAATATAAACGTGTTAGTACAGGTCTGTAGTGGTTCGGAGAGGGGGGAGGACATGCCCAGTGATGGCTCGTTACCGGTTCCTGTGGGTTCTGGTACAGGTTTCTGGGGCCTGTTGCGCACCTTCGGAAGTCGGAACCGGAAGTTGGAACTGGAAGTTGGCAGTGAACAAAAATACTGGGGGACATGCCCAGTGATGGCCCCCTTGTAATTTAAAAATGAGCGTTTACCATGCTTCTACCGTCCATACATTTGTAACAGCATAAAAGCTATTAGGTAGAATCGTACTTTTTGTCAATATCACCAATCCCGGCCAAATTCCAAATTGAACCAATAATAGAGATTCTATCAATGACAATGGTAAAATAATAGTATACCCAACTACACATAAAGACAATTTAAATATCGCTATAGCTTCAAAAATCTCTACCACTATACCAATTACCCCTGTTACCAATAATGACGTGCCGGCAAAAATATCATCACCCGACAAGGACATAACAACTTGTCTATAGTCTTGTACGCGTGGACTTGTACTAAAAAGTAAAAAGCTAATGTTTTCCTTGAGCATTTGACACAAATTAATTTAAGGTAATACTTATTCGAAGTAATACTATTACTTATTAGATTGGCGTAAAGCTTCAAGAAATTATTACCCGGTGTTTATGTATAAAATGCTATTTATGAGCACTTAATATAGTTTCTGATATATGAAAAAGTTTCTGATATATTTTGATATAAAAAAAATAATAAATTCTAACGTTTTTCACAGAGAGATTTAAAAAAAGTGCCGGTTATATGACAAAGTGTGAAGTGGCGCCAACTGCACGCATAAAGTCGAGGGTGGAGCCATTTCTTTTTGCAGAAATTGTCTAAAATTGATAAAATTTTGGAGCTACTGAACTTGAGGGGGGCCACTTAACGTGACCCCTAAGGCCGAAGTAAAAAGCGCCAATATTTAAACCGAAGCACACCTCCTAGGGGTAAAAATTAACGCTGAACACGCTGATGTCATTATTTTCAAACCAAAATCTTCGAAAACCATGAATTTTCGCAATTTTCAAATAAAACAGCTTTTTTGAGTTAGGTTGTATAAATAATTTAGTTAAGTTGTATAAAGATTATTATTGAAAAAAGTGCAAAAATTCATGTTTTCAAAGATTTTGATTTGAAAATAATGGCATCAGCGTATTCCGCATCAATTTTTATCCCTAGGAGGTGTGTTTCGGTAAAAATTTCGGCCTTGGGGGTCACGTTAAGTCCCTTTCCCTAGTTCAGTAGCTCCAAAATTTTTGCCTAGGGGTATTTTTAGCCTAAAAACACGAATCTGATGTTTTTATTACTCCAAAACCTCGGGAAATACGATTTTTTTCAATTTTTATACAAATTTAGGCGTTTTTATGAATTTTCATTAAAAGGTATATGAAATAGTCAAAATTTGAATAAAAATGAAAAAAATTTTTTCGGAGGTTTTGGAGTAATAAAAACATTAAATTCGTGTTTTTGGGCTAAAAATACCCCTATGCAGAATTTTCTATTGATTTTGGACACTATAAAAAGAAATGGCTCCGCGCGGGATTGAACCCATGACCTTATGCGTGCAGTTGGCGCCACTTTGTACTTTGCCATGTAACGGGTCCGGCTAAAAGGCGGTACCTATAAAAAACAGTCAGAATGGTATTCTTAACACTATATAATGCCTGACGGCTACTTTTGAAATAACAGTAGGTACTTCGGGTCTAAAAGGCGGTACCTCGTGAAAAACGTTATGTAGGAAAATTATATCTAAAAAGACTTTTATTAATTTTAAAATAAATTTAAAAAAAATTTTAAGCAAAAAAATTCGGGCTCAGCCGGTGATCGAAACCGGGGCCTCTCGCACCCAAAGCGAGAATCATACCACTAGACCACTGAGCCGATGTTTTGATTGCTGCATAAAAGAGTGAAATGGGAAGAAAATAGAAACGCGATTTGAGAAAAAGGTCAAGTCAGTTAAATTCAAAGAGAAAGAACATAATTGTTAAACAAAAAATTTATATATTAAATAATTTAAAACATCATTTGAAAATATTATTGAATGTTTGAAAATTATTTGAACAAAGGGGTATGCACATATTATAGTACGTTTCACCCACGTAAACTATAAAGTTTGGTCAAAGAATTCGTATTCTGAAGTGTGCTAACCGTCCGATCTGACAAATTAAGCAACGTTAGACCCAAAGGTTCGATCCCGCTTGGTGTCGAAATTTGAAAAGCATATTTTTAATCAAAATTTTGATGCAATCGACCTAACTAAAACTTTGCCTATCATTATTTTTCTTCGAAACCTTTTAAAAATTCAATACTTTTACAATTTTTAAAGCGTTAGTTACATAAAAATCGTAAAAATATTGAATTTTTAAAAAGTTTCGAAGAAAAATAATGATAAATAAAATTTTTACTAGGTCAATTTTAGGGGATTGCATAAAAATTTTGATTAACAAATGTTTCTTCGAATTTCGACTCCGAGTGGGATCGAACCTGCGGACCCAAACGTTGCTTAACTTGTCAGATCGGAAGGTTAGCATACTGCAACACACAAACTGTTTGACCAAACTTTTTAATTTACTTGGGTGAAAAAGACTATACGTATTCAAGTGTAGGGATGTTCAGGTCATTTTCGAAAATAAAAAATACGCCTGTTTTATGCCCCAAATTCATTTAAAATTTTTTATTTAAACAAATATTTGAAGAATACAAGCAAAAAACCGCATTAAAAAAGCTTTTAAAATCATGAAAATAGCATTTTACAAAGGGGTGCAACGTCCACGAAAATTAGCATACTTATAATGGAAAATGTGTGGTCAGAATAATAAATTATTGATATTTTGCTAGGATAAACCGTTTTTGATGAAATTTTTTTTCAGGAGTAGTTAACTGACACTCAGGAATACGATGGTGTAATTAAATTTTTGATTGGAGCAAGTTTTCGTGTCAATAAACAAATTTTTTTTAATTGGCACAATGTCAAATGTAGGAACAATTTTAAAATATTGATATTTGGATATAGAATTCGGTTTTTGAAAAAATTTTCGACCCTCCTACAGTTTTTTTTATACGCTGAACACGGATATGACGTTATTTTTTGTCCTAGACTTCGGGAATATGGTCAAAAAATGAGCTGAATTTAATATAAAATTAAGGGTAGAAAAAAATAAAGTTACAAATCAAATTGATGAAAACATAAATATTATTTTTTATATTTTATTCAAAAATAATATTTTGTGAAATTTCTCTTTTTCTAAGCGTTTTTTGTATATTTAATTTTTAAAATTTTAAACCATTTTTTTGCAACAAAATTAAAATTTTTGNATTTTATTCAAAAATAATATTTTGTGAAATTTCTCTTTTTCTAAGCGTTTTTTGTATATTTAATTTTTAAAATTTTAAACCATTTTTTTGCAACAAAATTAAAATTTTTGTGGCAAAAACTTTTGAGCACAGCTTGAAGTCGAACCTGAGGCAAAATGCTACGAGTCGAGCGCCTTAGACACTCGGACACGTGGGCTTAGTAATTAATTCATCTATAATAATATTAGATCATCCTTTGTTTCTGTAAAAATATAGTGTAATTCACACTGTTGCCAAATGCGGAGATGTTTTTACCAAAAATTTTGATATATTTTTGATTGACATACTATCCTCTTTCAATCCTCAAATGGGCTTAAATGGGCGATTTAAATTGGTCAATATAGAGGCTTTTTACCGAAGGCCGGGAAATAGCGCATTTTAGTATATTGCATTTTTGACAATATTGCCTAGGTCTAGGACCAAAAATAACGTCATATTCGTGTTCAGCGCATAGAAAAACCCTAAGAAGATCGAAAATTTCGTCAAAAATCGACTTCTATAGCCATATAAGTTAGTAGAAACTATATATACGTATTTGACGTATGTGTATAAATAATGGACTTAAAACTTTCATAAATGGATGTTTAAAAACGAAACTTTATGTTTTTTGTAGTCTACATACATGTATCTTTCTTTTCCACTCAAAACCTGAAAAATCGTTGACCACGCGATTTTCGTTAAAAATCATGGACGGTGTTTCACCTCTCTCCTGAACATCCCTATCTAATATTATCAAATTTGAAAATGGTTTTGGGTTATTGAAGCGAAAACATGAATCATGGTTTTAGTTTCAATAACCCAAAAACCATTTTTTCAAATTTGAAAATTTTGGTGTCATTTTATTCGTTTTGGCACGTTATAAAACATGCCGCCTTTAAAAAAATAAAA
>OZJO01015983.1:0-27108 GCA_900406225.1 Acrobeloides nanus | reverse complement strand
TTTATGCGGAGAATTTAAAAATTGGATTTCTAAATTACAAAAATGTTTCTTGATTCAGAAAAGTGCATCGAAAATGTTGTTAGGAAAAGAAATTGCTTGTTCTTTTTTCGCCAAAACACTAAGAACAAAAAACTTCATTATACTAACAGCTTTTTCGATCAATTTTCTGGAGCAGAGAATTATTTTTGCAAGATAGAAATGATATTCTCGAATTCTTCGATAAAATTGCCCTAGAAAGGCAGGTACTTATTTAGAATACCCCCTCTGTGGAACATGCCCCCTAGTCGGCTCAAAATTCGCATAATTCGAGCTTTAAGGAGTAGTATAAAAGCGCTCAAAACGAAAATTGTAGAGCATTAAATTATAAATAGTTTTTTCTTTGGCCGCTTTTTTGAAAAAAAATTTACTGATCAAGATATTAAGCGATGAAGGTTGTTCTCGGTGACGGATGCCCGTGATGAATAACCGATTGTTCTAGTGCAGAAAGAGTAAATTGCAAAAATTTTTCAAAAGTGGATCCTCTAATCCGAACTAGTTACCTAGAATTCCCCAATTTTATGAATCATGTAAAGTCCCACTACTTTGCTATTGCGTACATACAAACATGCCAATAATAACACAATACCAAGGATGCCAAGAACATTTGTTTCAAAATCAGCAAATCTGACTCCAAAATTCAGATTTTAGGAGAAAAAATCAGCAAAATGCTGCTAATTTTCCATTATATTTCTTATACATTTGATAAAGTTTCGCATCTCAAAAATCAGATTTTGCCAGAATTGACATCTCAAAATCAGCATTTTTCTGAAAAATCAGCAGACTTGGCACCCCTTCACAATACTCATAATACTAATCATAGTTTCACTACTTATTGTCATACTATATTCTTAAGAATGTTGCGAGCCAGGAGGCAATTCCTCATTCTGTGATGAAAGCAAGCCAATATGTTTATTCGGAATAACCATCATGTCTAAAAAACTCAAATCTATGACTCAACTATACACGACCCTAGAAGAAAACAAGTAGACAACCCTATATCATAACCCTAAACAAAAACAAATAGAAAATCTTTTTTAGTAAAACAGCAATGAAAACCTACTTTGAACATTCGCCGGCGCATTCATTGACATTTGATTCGTTGAATTGACTTGCTGCATTGGGTTCGCATACATTACATACTGATTCGGTAACACCGGGAAGATCTAAAATTAAAGGGCTTATTAAAAAATAGAATCAAATCCCAATTCAATCCATGGGCAAAAATGTGTATTTAATAAAGAGTGAGCCAAAAAATCGTACTTTTGCGTTTTTTAGTGAAAATTTTTTTCAAAAATCATCTATAAGGAGTATTTCAGAGGTGCCAAGTCTGCTGATTTTGAGATGTCAAATGTGGCAAAAAAATTTTTCAGTGTAAAATCTGATTGTTGAGATGCGAAATTTTGTCAAATTTATAAGAAATATAATGGAAAATTAGCAGCATTTTGCTGATTTTTTCTCCTAAATTCTGATTTTTGAAGTCAGGTTTGCTGATTTTGAACAAATTTTCTTAGCAACCCTGGGGTATTTTCATGCGAGAAATCGATTGCACGCATCGAAAAACCTTGAAAAACGCTCCCTAAACTGTGAAATATCAAATTATCGTATTTTAAGTATTACAGAAGATTAATGAAGTTATTTTTTTGTATATTCCATAGTCTGGGATGCGTTTTCAATGTTTTTCGATGCGCGCAATCAATTTCTCACATGAAAATGCCCATTATAGGTCATTTAAAAAAAAATTTTCGATAAAAAAATGCATAAGTACGGATTTTTAGGTCACTCTATAATAAAAAATTTGACAATTGTTAATTGCATTTTTAGTGTTACTTACAATTTGTCCTTGTGGATATTGTCCTTGAACAAATTGCTGTTGATACGGAATTTGCGGCGCAATATACATGTTCTGATTCTGCATTTGTCCTAAAAAATTCACAACAAATCAACTTTTCAACTCTCTCAAAACTTGCCCTGTGGCTGGAATGGTTGTGGAAAACGATTCATCGCTGCCATGTTCGGATTGTAAGTCTGCTGCTGACCTTGTGGAATATTGACTGCATAAATAGGCTGGCCATTATTTGAAACCATCATATTGGACGGTAGTGCTGCTTCACTGCTTGGAGTTTGTGAAGGTAACGGATAGTTTTGATGAACATGAACTGGTGGTGTTGCACTTTGCTGCCGAGACGTGGCAATTGCCTGAGCATTTTGCATATTTGGTGGATAGCTATACAAAGGATTCTGGACTCCGTAAGCAGCTGGCATTTGTTGATAGCTCACCATTATTGGAGGTTGACCCATAACGCTACCCGGTTGCATTACCTAAAAATGGGTATATTAAGTTACCGTGTAGACAAAAAATATATAAATCAAATTTTGGCCAAAAAATCGAATTTTGACGGATCACTAAGTCTCGCCCAATAAATTCAAGGCATACATNATGGGTATATTAAGTTACCGTGTAGACAAAAAATATATAAATCAAATTTTGGCCAAAAAATCGAATTTTGACGGATCACTAAGTCTCGCCCAATAAATTCAAGGCATACATACCTGATATTGACCCGGAATAACTTGTGATTGATATTGAATTTGCTGATTCTGAATATAACTATTTGGGTTTTGCACTTGAGCATCTAAAATTTCAATACAGAAGAGCACAAATACACAAAACATACTTGGCTGTTGAAAAGACTGCACAAACCGGCCTTGCATTTGACCACCCGCATGACTTGTGTTGAAAGATTGCTGTTGAGATTGAACACTACCCGTATACATTGCTTGAGCGCCCGTACCACCATTCGCCGGAACAGCGGTGTTCGTTGAAATCGCTTCAGCACTAGAGCTTGAAGTGCCACTCGGTGTTTGTGACTGTATTGGACGAGTTTGCTGCACAGCTTGTTGAACCGATTGAGCGAGTGGCTGTTGTTGTTGAGAAGCAGCAATCGGTTGAGCACTCGGAACAGCCGCAGGTGGATACGTGGTGATATACTGATGAGGCATTCCATAAACATTCGGAGCTTGAAAATTGACTAGAACTGGCGGTTGACCCATTACACTCGGTGGTGGTAGAATCGGCGTGGGAGTAATTGGAATTGGCACATGCTGTGGAATCAATGTAGGTGTTGGAATTGGCATGACTGGCGCTGGAGAGCTGGCCACTTGACCAATTTCATTTTTCGGCTTTGGAACAAAAGCTGGTGCATCTGGGTTAAACTCAAATTTCTTACGACCTCTAAAAATATTTACTTATATGTAATTAAACAAAAAAATCTAAAACTAACCCTGTTGTCGTTGCATCCGAAAGATTCGATGTTGAAGCAGCTGTACTCAATGAAGTTTTCTCCATAGCTTTATCTGAAGAAGCTTCTGTAGTAGTTACAATTGACGAAGGCTCAGCAATAGATGTCACTACGGTGGTAGCAAAATTGGAAGTTGGGGCCATGCTTGATGTAAATGATGGCATACTTTCAACTTTCGGAATTGATGAATCATTTTTAGGTTCGATCGGGTCCCTGAAATTGTGAAGATAACACAAAAGAATCTAAGAATAATAATAAAATTATGAGAGGCTAAAACTTGAAAATGTCAAGTTGCGTGGAAAAACATCTAAATGCTATAATGATCTGGAATAAAAAAACAATACACGTTGACGTTGTATGGTGGCCATCAGGAGTTGTGTGGCCAGACATGTCAAAACGATCGGGGCAATTTAGGATCAGTGGGGGCGCAGAATCGTAATTATGGAGGCTGAAGAAAAATCCTCCCCCGAAATTCAATTTTTTGGTCTTCCCTTGGCTATGCCATTGACCAGAAGTACAACGTCCACGTTTTGTTTTTAATTTTTGATCATTTTATAGAATTTTTATGCGTTTTTTTCATGCAACTTGATATGAGATTAGAAAGACAAACTTTTGGAAATATTGTGAAGTCGGTGAAGTCTTGGGTGAGCTTTGTCGCGAAGAGCGCCGAATTTGCTCACTTCCACGACGTGCAGGTTCATTCTTTTTCGATGTAGGACTTTGTGACGATTTCCCATTCGATTGATCCTGGCGCTCATTTCGATATTGGACATTCTTTGGTTGATCTAACAAAATACATTAAAAACAGGTCCTCAAAACTTACCCTGCGAATACTGAGCCGATCCCTGCGGGTAGTTTGAGCGAAAACTGTCTGGAGGACCATTTTGCCATGCATTCGGCTGGCGTTGTATGATTTGAACCGATTGCATCTAAAAATGATATCTGTATTATGCAATATACTAAAAAATGTGAATTCATAAAAAAAATTCATTTTTAGTCAAAAATAAGTATTTTTGGCTAATTTTTCGATTTTTGACAAATTCTAGTCAACAAATAATTATTTTTTATGAATCTTTTCCAAAAAATTGCTTTTCAGCTTTGAAAAAAAGCAAAAATGGCAATCCTGGGCAGTGGGTTGAAGGCTTTTCCCCTTGTCCAGTATGTTCATACCTGTAAACTTCCTTGTGTGTTATCAGGAACTGAGCTTGAAGAAGGTGAAATCGTCATTTCAGCTATTGCTACTGTGGGCGTCGCTGGCTGAGAAGTGGGCGTTTCTGGAGATTGAATATTGAAGCCCATGCGCCAATTTTTCAAATCATTTATTTTCGATCCTTGTCTATTTGGCAACGTACGTTGTTGATTCTGGCCGAAATCACGTTGGCTACGTTGAGTGTCGCCTGGCTTTGGACCAGTTCCCGGGCTATCTAATCGCCTTTGGGGTTTGCCGGTAGTAAAATTTGGCCTTTGTATTTCTAAAATACAAGATTACAACGGGTCTTTTAATGAGCAAATAACCATTTGGTCGGCTAAAATTATCCGGGTTTCGTTGATCATTAAATTGACGTCCTGTTCGGCTCTGCATTCCACGATTTACACGTCCTAAAATTATTGAATGAAAATTTTTTCGAGTCTCAAGAAAAATTTATACTATTGAAATTCAATAATAGTTGAAAATACTTTACCTGGATTAGCTGTCTTGTAATCATTATTATTTTGATTAAGACCGTCTTCACTCCTTCTTGGCTGATTCTTTGTATAAGTATTATTGCGCCTAAAAAATTTCTTATGGTTCTAGAATTAAACAGTTTTAAAATCTTATATAAAATGTGTAATGTTTGTGTATTTTCGTACGGACTAACTTTTGACGGTCAAATCCAAACTCAAAATTTTTTGGTCAAAAAGTTTTTCAAACCAAATATTTGAAAAAATTTTGATCAACCCTTCTAGGATACGCAGTGGCGAATTCAGATTTCGATATTTTTCATTTCGAGGGATCACAAAACATCATGAATTTTTTCAATATTTTTTCATTTTCTTAAGAAAATTTTCGATTTTGGAGGGAAACCGCCTCTCCCCAGATACGCGACTGCTTATATAGCTTGAAACATTACCTTCCGGCACCATGTCCTCGGCGAGATGAAACCGATTCAAAATCTTTATCAAAATTAGTTTCTTTATCCAAATCTCGCTCTTCGTCATCATTTTCCAAAAGGGCTCGGCGCTTACTCTCGGAATTCATTTCGATCTCTTTGGCAATCTGTTCTGCTCGGAATCGTTCTTCTTCGGTTCCTTCAGGGTCGACGCTAAAATAATGAATTTAATTTACTCTGTATCAGTCATTCTTGCAATCAGTCATTCTTAAATATTAAAACTGAAAAGAAATTTTCCACTTTGCTGATATATCACACTAAAATTTCCTCTAAATTACCTATGCACTTATGTATAGGATTGTATAAACGTCATCTTTAGGTGGCAAATTTTAGCTCAATGCCCCTTTTTTGCCACCAATTTTTTGTCATTTTTTAAAGAAAATTCTTTTAAAAAAGTCATTAGGTATCCCTATTTACGTGGTATACTTAAAAGGTCATTATGTATCCCTACTTACGTGGTATACTGCGTAAGATCATCCTTGTAAGAAGTTGTTACACCGAGTTTATTCATGTTTACACTAAACATTGCATCAACAGACCATCCACCTGAACCATCATGTTTATCATCATGAGCATGATCGGGCAAAGCATATTCGTCGTCTCCTTCCCATGCTTGTAAGTCCTCTTGAAATTCTGTTTTGTCACCATTACATGCATTATATTCTTTATCGGTAATAAATCCTAAAATAAAGCTTTAAAATCAATTTAAAAAAATCATAATCAACTATTTGAAAACTAAATTAAATCGATTTAGAGTAAATACTAAAAAGTCAAACCGGTTTTTTTAGTATTTTTTAGTCAACCCGCTCGCTAGTAAATAATAATAAACTCCCACTAGCTATAAACCTTCTTAACCTTTTTTGGGAGCATCATCAATCATCAAAAGACTACGAATTTTACAATGAGATTTCTTATTAACTTCTTCCTGGAATTAAAAAGAAATTGGTAACAAGGTTTTTCCCCAACCCACCGTGGACACACAACCTGAAGAAACTTGAAATTCATCCATTATTCCCATTAATCGCTGGTAAAAAGTCTAAGATGGAAAAATTGTGAAACAGATAAAAGAAAAATTTTTAAAGAAAACGCTTTTCTCCGATGATCTAGAATTTTATAAAATGCTTCGATTCGAACTGAAAGTTTCGAAACAAGCATGTAAAAGCGCTAAAATTCGTACCAATTGGTTATTCGAGGAAAAGAGGTTGATATCAACCTGGGAAGTACAAAAGCGAAAGAAACATTTCTTCGAAAAGTGCATTTCATAAAATTCTAGTCCCGTTTTTGAGTGTATGGCGTAAATATAAACCTCTTGGATTTCGAGATTTTTTATTGAGAACTTGTAGGACTTATTGCATTCTATGCCAGGACTTCATACATCCTTTGCCAGAACTTCTCCGCCCCCTGTATTTAGGCCATTTAGATCATTTTGAAGGGATGTTAATCGATGTTAATATCCTAAGACAAATCTGAAATTAGTCAAATACAAGGGGTCAAAAGTCCTCGCCAAAGGGGCAAGTCTAGACATTGTCAAAAACGCTGAAAAGGTGTTTTCTCGCCCAGAGTTGTCGAGAAAACACGTTTTTGAAATGTCAATACTTTGGTGTAGTTAGAAAGCTGGAATCCGTAGCAATCGAATGATACCAAATTCATGCTATAATTCTTTCTGGTTGATGAGTTATTGCATAATTAGTAAAAAATGTAGATTTTTCGACATTTTTAAAATAAATATGCAATATTTTCGCAACTAGAAAGAGTTATGGAATGAATTTGGTGTCATTCGATTGCTACGAATTCAGCTTTCATATGACATCAAAACTATCAGTATGGCTTTGTATTTCCGAAAAAACATTTCGAAATGTCAAGTTTCGAAACATCAAACGACCCTATATACAAGTTATGAGCGAAAAAATTTTCAAGCGAGTTTGAACATTGAAACGAAGAGCTTGTGAATCAATCATTGTTGAAACGATTTAATAAATCATTACAAGGCCCTATGCAAGCTTACGCAAGTTCGTCGTACTGGCAAAAGTGATTTTTCGTCGATTTATAGTGTCTTTTGGGCCAGTACAACGGATGCGATGACATTTTAAAATAGTTTGCATGAAAGTGCGACGGAATGCACATCAGTGCGATAGAACGGAAGCTTCTAGTTTCCCGTACGATGGAGCCGTTGTTCTCGTTGTACTGGGTACAACGGCGTCGTACTGGCGAAAGTGTAAAATTGTCAGTACGATGGCTTTTCCGTGGAAATTTTTTCAGTATGACGGCATTTTCGATAATTTTGTTGCAAAAATACCCTAGAAAAGTCGCGGAGAAACTAATGGAAAACCAGTTAGTACGACGACTTGAGGCCCGTTGTACTGAAACTTGCGTCAGTACGACGAACTTGCGTAGGGCCTAAAATTCAAAATCCTTGAAAAAAAAATAAATATGCTACTTGTTATAACTCGGCGAGACGAATAAAATGACACCAAAATGATCGAATTTGAAACATGTTTTGGGTTATTGAAACGAAAACATGAATCAGGGTTTTTGTTTCAATAATCCAAAACATGTTTCAAATTCAATAATTTTGGTGTCATTCGTTCGCCGAGTTATAAAAAATGTCGTATTTATTTTTTTAAATGTTTAAGGATTTTGAATTTTATGTTTTATTAAATCGCTTCAATAAACAATCTGATTGATCCACATGCACTTCGTTTCAATGTTCAAACTCGTTTGAAAATTTTATTTCGCTCATAACTTTTTACGGTTAGATTTTCAAGTAGTGTCGTAAAAGCAAAAAATGCTCCAAATTTCGTGCTCTTTCACATGGTGGTCCTTTAATTACGCCACCGCCAATAAGATTGTGTAAAAAAAGATATTTCATAAAAGCAAAATTTGAAACAGAATTGGAAAGAAATCTGAAAAGAGGCAAAGAAATTTCGACGGCAGTGGGATTCGAACTTTTAGCCAAAAAGCTATATGGGCTGTTGAATATCCGCTGCACCACCGGTACCGTTGACTAGTGGTTATAAACTTTGCCTATAAGGAATCATGTCAACTTCTCCGAAAGTAAAGACTCGAATTTGCGTAATAAAAAAATTACGTCTATTGGTGTTTTCTTGCACAACATGAGTAATCTCTACGACATCACTAAAATCGAAAACCATCTTTTCGGTTGCATCGGGTTTGGAAAGAACATAATTTTCATATCCCTTGCCTGGGAGCTTGAAAGCATAGCTTAAACCAATCTGTTTTACCTAAAATGAAAAATAGATCGTTTTGTAATAGCCGAAATTACCTGAGGACCACAGCCACTAAATATTCCTCGAAATTTGGATCCATCTTTTGTTTCTATGTCCACTTCATGTCCCTTAATTTTTGAAATTAAAACAATTAGTTCATTCTCTTATAGACTATTTATAAATTCATCATTAAACATGTTCAAGCAGGCACTTAGCAAGGGGGGGGGGAATCCAGATAATTGCCAGAAATCGAAAAAAATCTTAACAATCCCTCCAATTTTGAGCACGTATCAATCAAAAAAGGTTGCTAAATCGAAAATTTTCTGGGATTTAACCTCCCCTTGAACATGGACAGGGTTTCCATATCTGTCTGTCTATCTATCTACACCCTATAGTATGAGGGCTACGATAAGAAAAACCATATGCCTGCTCACCAGTAAACTATATTAAAAATGTTTACTTACAATCATAGTAACGATTACTCCCACCAATCCAGGATTCTCAGACAATCCATCAAAATTTAAGATAGTCTCCTAAATTTTTTGGGCAATAGGAGATGAATGCATCGCGCACGGTTTTTTGTCGGATTTTTACGCACGGAAATTTTCCGCACATTTTTAAGGCTATAAAAGTTGCCTGAATTTCAATAAAATCATGATTATTGAAACGATTTCACATGTTGTTCTGTCAATCGTTTCAATAAACACGATTTTATTGAAATTCAGGCAACTCNTAAAAATCGGCCGATTTTTTGTACTCGGAGATTTTTGGGTATGGAGAATTTGAAGGAATTTTGATCACAGGAATGGGTCGAATCGAATTTTTTTTCTCGTAAATTTACACGTGTAAAACTTTCTAAAATAAAAAATTCATTTTTTTAAGTAAGCTTCGGAGCGCTCGGATAAACCGCGAGCGCCGGAGGGGCTCGGCTCTCGGTACTATTTCATTAAACTCAACTATCATACAATCTAGGTCACCCAAATTAATCCAAAAAAATTTTGGAGTAAAAAAATAATTGGATTTGTTTTGTTGATTTTATTCTAGTAATCAAACAATTTTTCGAACAAATTTTTTCACTGGCGTACTCAGTCTGATAGAACGAGTTGGTGGATGTCTTCTCAAATTTAATATAAAAAATAGAGGTAAAATTTTTTATCAAATCATAGGGGTACCTTGTTTTTTACGAATTATTATCCAGAATCTGAGAGGGAGCTCTCCTCCCTCGGATATACGCCACTAAAAATAATACAAAAATAAGTCACTGTAAAAATAATACAATACATATGTTGAAGTAATAAAAAAAATAGAAAAGATTGGATGTTATGGTTCCTGCTCCACTCCTGCTTGATTCATGAGGTCTGTAATGCTCTTTTCTAAGTCGTCTACACGTTTGGCCTAAATTTACAAAGTTATGATGATGTGGTAGATTAGCTAAATTTCAAGCAGCCCCTGAGGCTGCGTTCATGTCAAAAAAGTTGTCAAAAAAATGTAACTTTGCCTGATTTTCAATAAAATCGTATTTATTGAAATGATTGGTCATGATTCACGACCAATCGTTTCAATAAACGCGATTTTACTGAAAATCAGGCACATTTTTTGACATGCTTGAACGCAGCCTGAAGGTTGCGTTAAAGACTAAAATTTTTGTTTACAATACACTATTAATAAAGAATGCTAATTCTGACCACCTACTGACGACTGAACCCCTTAAAAATGCTTACCATATCATCAATGCGACGAATTATTTGATCTGACATAGTTTGAAAGCGATCCTGAGTCTGTTGAAGGACATTTTGAATCTAAAATTTTCGTCCAGTACGCTTCTCGAAAATTTTTTTCTCCAAATTGGCTAATTTTTGGTACTCGGGGGTTTTCGGGTACGAGAAATCGATTGGCGCAAGTTCCGAAAAAATGTTTATGACCCCCTATCGGGGTACCCCATGTTTGGAAACCCCCAAGTACCAAAAATCACCCAATTTAGAGCCAAAATAAAAAAGTTGAAAAATTAATTTTTTTTAACATGGGGTACCCCGATAGGGGGTCATGAAAATTTTTTCGGAAATCGGGACTTGCGCCAATCGATTTCTGTACCCGAAAACCCCCGAGTACCAAAAATCAGCCAATTTGGAGAAAAAATTTTTTCGAGAAGCTTATTGGGAGTGCACCCCCCCCCTTTAAAGGGAAATTATGTCTTCATCCCCCCCAAATTTGGGAGGGGGGCCGAAGTGCACTTCGGCCTCCCCCCAAATTTGGGGGGGGGGCGAAGTGCATAAGTTCCCTTTAAGGCTCGTTTCGCATATGGAACGGCAATCCTTTTCCATATTCAGCGGCAACTTTATACTCTATTTATACTTTGCTTGAAGCTTCCGTTGACTATGTAAATGAGCCTTTAAAAAAGCTTACCAGTGAATGAAGTTCTTGCAATGAATTTGCATCATAGTTCTTTTCGCTAATAGACGTCTCTGTTTTATTCGCCTGTTCCATTATATTAGTTCAATGATATATAAATGGTACTAAGTGGATTTTGAGGTCTTAAAAATTTTAAGTTAAAATTAAAGAAGGAGGACGGATTGAGGCGAGTTATCGCAAATTTTTTCGACAAACGTAAAAAATGTTCGAAACGATGAAAAAATACTGTTTTCGAGAATTTTTTTGGATGTTTTTGGCCATTTTTAGGTGTTTTTTAGCCTTTGTACAGCAAGTTTCAATCAATAAAAATTTAAAAATGGTCAAAAAACACCCAAAATTTTTTTTCGATTTTTCTTCGAAAACAATATTTTTTCATCGTTTCGAACATTTTTTACATTTGTCGAAAAAAAATTTTTTTGCGATAGTTCGCCTCAATCGGCCCTCTCCTTTAATGAAATATCAAAACTGAGAACATCGTTCGTTGTCACTTTTCCTGGTAGCACCCGTTTTGACCAATGAGAAATTTGGCCCACGTTGTATGTTTGGTCCACGAATTTAGTCCAAATTCGCATAATTCACATCGTGACCAAAAACGTACAATGTGAACCAAATGTCCCGTTGGTCAAAGCGGGTGCTGCTGCCCTTTTCCTAGAGCCGTCGCCACAAATAAAGTCACGAAATGGTCAAAAAGCGCAAAAATTAGAATACAAATTATGGCATAGAATTAGGACAGTAGCCCGTTGCAATTCGCGGAAAATGGGAAACTGAAATTTCTATTAAAATGCACGTAAATTCCCTTTTCCCGTTTCTCATCAAAATATGGGAATTGGGAAACGGACCATCGACGTTGACAGTCTGTTTCCCATTTCCCTTATTTTCACATTGGGAGATATTAGTGGGAGTGGGTTGTCCACCAAACAATTTTCATGTTTTTAACCACAAATCATCATTTTTCGCCAAAAATGCCATTTTCCAAAAGTCAATAGACTTTTTCGAAAGATCCGCAGATAAGGATCAAATCCGCAGCTAAGGGCCTCTACTAATTCGTCTCGACGTCGAGACGAATTAGTGGAGGCCCTAAGGATTTATCCGTTTTATGCATGACCAACCCCAAGTTTCTTGCTAACATTCTAGATGTGAAGTGGTCGTGATGGTCATTTTGTTCTTCAATAATCATAAAGCGAGTTTAAAATAGTATGTAACGAAACGAATCTCTTCGTTTGGTAATGTAAATAAATGAAGCTTGCGGTTTCTCCGAGATTGACTTTGAGCGGCACTCATCATACATGTTGGCGAAAAAAATCAAGCTCAATATATATTGGGCTTGAATTTTTCCTTGGTCCCAGGGGGCGAAAAAATGGGTGATAGCACCCAAAATTCACTCACCCAGTGGGTGAATCACCCATCACTCAGCTAGTTATTTCTAAATTTTATTAAAAATCAAAATTTTTATAACTCGAAATTAGAATTTTGGAGATCGGATCGCCATTAGGCGCCTGACAGGGGCGCATTTGGGCTTTATTATTTATTCAGTGTTTTTTAAGTATTTGAATTTTCTTTTTTTAGGTATAATATAACAATTAGCAATTCTTAAAATAAAATGGCTATGATTACATCAGATGAAGAAAATATTTGGTAGGTTTTGATGTTTAGTACTAATTAAAAATGGACAATTTAGGACTCGAATTTTATCCGAAGTTAGTGCAAAGATATCTTCTACTGTGCAAGGAAGTGTTATCGTTTTAGGTCAGTTTTCCTAGTTCTTAATTTGAAATTTAAAAATTGGGGAATAGCTAGATTATACTAGCTGTCTCAAAACATAGATGTAATCAATGACGTATCCAGCACATGCAAGAGTGGTGCTAGAGAAAGGGACGCAAGTAATTGCCCCTCCCTAAAACTCCGGAAACTACAGGGTGAGCCAAAAAGCCGTATTTTTGCGTTTTTTTGTGTGAAAATTTTTCAAAAATCACCTATAAAGGGTATTTTCATGCGATTTTTGAAAAAAATTGAAAATTAACGCAAAAGTACGGTTTTTTTGGCTCATCCTGTATATGGAATGCTAAACAAAATTACTTGGAAAAATTAAAAATAGTTATGAAGTGCCATTACATTTCTAGAATTTCTATTATACTATACGATTTATTTAGGCGATGAATTGTCCGGGAAAACATCACTTGTTAATCGATTGTGCAAAGATGACCGTTCTCACAACAATTCAGCATTGGAATATAACTTCATGAACATCCAAGTCGATTACCGCGATGGCTCATACGCATATCAATTGGCAAGTGCTGCTACAGCTTTTGGACCGTCAGATTCAATGAATTTGCCAGTTTGGATTTTGGATCCGAAGAAAGAATTTGCGCCATTGTTGCGCTTTGCATTCCCATCGCAATTGTCCAAGTGTTGCATTGTTCTATGTGCTTCACTAACACAGCCTGGACATATCCTACCATCTCTGAATAAATTATACAGTATTGTTAGTGAGCAAATCAAGGCATTTTATGATCCGAAGGCGATTGATGAAGCTAAACGAGCTCGTAAGTTCAAGTTTTTCTGGAAATTAACTTATTGGATATTTTTTAAACTTTGAAGATGAACCTTTAATTTTCAAACTATAGGGTATGCCAAAAAAAACCGTACTTTTGCGTTTTTTGGCGAAAATTTTTCAAAAATCACCTATAAGGGGTATTTTCATGCGATTTTTGAAAAAAATTTGAAAATTTTTTGCCAAAAAATGCAAAAGTACGTTTATTTTGGCTCACCATTTAATGCAAACATTAATTTGGATTTTTTCAACGGAATTATGCAAAACGAGTTAAGGCAGTTGATAATTAGGGAAAGATAAATTTTAATTGGTTTCAGTACTTTAAAAAAGTTTACGCTTGGGAAAATTTTATACGTGTATTATCCTTTTAGAAATACGCTTTTGGCAGGAATATGTCGAGCCAATTGAAAGTTCAATGCATACCGATAATACATCGAATTTGGAGATCGATAATGTATTATTGCCTCCTGAGCCAAATATTCTCGTAGAGAATTGTGGTGCGCCAGTGATTGTTGTTATAACGAAAAGCGACCTCCATTCTGAACTGAGTGATGAGCAACTAAATAAAGTTCAATATCATGTACGAAGATTTTGTCTTCAACATGGCGCTGCACTGGTTAGTTCTTTAAAGAGGAAAATGTGTTTTAAAATTCGAATTGTGAAAATGCTTCCGATTCAGGGAAAAGAGTGGGTGTATTGAAGCGAAAATGAAACAACATTCGGATTTTCGTTAGAAAAACGGCTGTCTAGGGGTTTGTCTAGTCGGGGAATCATTTGCGCGCATTTCCAATGCATGAAAAAATTTTCCTGGCACTGTTTAAGCGAGTTTAAACGATTTTCATTGTGAAACCCACGTGAAAATTTTTTCTGAAAATGACCCCTCTAGGGGTAAAAACATGCAGGGAATCTGAATTTGACATTTTCGAAGCGAAAAACACTTTCCCTATTGTGTAGTATCTCCTCCGTTTCCCTTTTCAAAATCATTTCTCGTTTATAATATTAACGTGCCTATTTTAAGGTCTATACATCAGCTAAAGACGAGAAAAATATCCAACTTCTGTATAAATATTTGGGCCATCGTGTTTACTCACTTCCGTTTACATCACCTGCTTACATTGTTGAGAAAGATTCCGTGTTTGTGCCCACTGGTTGGGACTCTGAACAAAAGCTGGGAATTATCAAGGAAACTCTCACCGATTTAGATGTCCCACTTTTGCCGCAAGAAGAAAGAGCACGTCACAAAGAAGCTTTGATTGAAGCTGAAGGTAGTAGTTTTCAATGCAAATAGTTGAGAACGGCGTGTATTTTAGATGAACAGAGTTTCTTGCAAAAACTCGCGACTACTTCTGTTGATATAGGTGCCTCACCGAAACGAGATTCTCCTGCCACGGCTAAGTTGGGTGCTATGGGACAACCGACGGATCCGGGAAATGGATCATTGGCATCATTCTTCAGTAACCTTATTAAGAGCAAAGATGGTAAGTTTATAGGTTCTTTGAAAATATTTTTTCAAAATGCTTGTTTATAAGCTGAAATTCCTCAGAGAATTACGATTTTGGTTAAAAATGAAAATTTTTGGTGAGAAATCATAATGAAAATGACGATTTTTGGTGGAAAATAATGGGGTACATAGTTTTAAAAAATTGTTCGCAAAAACATGGGACCCTTTTTCAACAAAAATTTTTTATTTCGAATTCCAGAGGGTGGCCATGACACCCTGCCCCTGTCTACATCCCCTAGCGTCGCCTATGTGGTTAGGAACACTGGAACACATTTATTTTTTTGTTATTGACCCAGAATTTCCGGACACAAATTGTGTTCTATATGTTAAGAACTAGCTGTTTCGTGTATCCTTACTTCATGTACTTAAAATTGTGCTCTTATGTCCTGTAAATCATCATTCAATTATAGGAAAAGTGCAATCCGCCGCTCCAGTAGACCCAGGTGCACATTTTCAGAAGATTTTAGCTGGAGGTAAACAAGGTGGAGAGAATTCATCTGCTGCGAATAGTCCTAGGCCATCGACAGGAACCGAGTCTCTCAATCTTGATGCTGACGAATCGTTGCCGTCGACAGCAAGATCGACGGAAGGTGAAGAGGAAATAGACAACGAGCAAAAGGCTGCCTAAATATTTTATTATTATTATAATGTCTATTACTTCAAACCTCGAAAATTACCCCTCATTTTTGAGAAAATTTTGAACTATTCACTTTTCAAATGCCAACTTGTCAGCTTTTTCCTTTATTTTTTTAACTTATCACTTGTCAAGTACAACAATCGACCCCAGAGAGAGATGTCGTTAAATCGAATTGAACGGGATACCGTTAAATCGAGGTTTGACTGTAACTGTATAATGCATAATTTATTGATTAGATCTATCTTTGATTTTTGGACTTTGCTAAAGAATACGATACGAGTTTATTTATTGAATATAAAAATTAAGTTTGGGATATTTTTTGAAATACAGTTGATTCACTTCATACATTTGAATGCTCGGCTGATTCATTTGTACGATTTAGGGGAGAAATCATGTCATTTAAGAAATTTGCTCGAGTATGTTCTAGGCATTTAATGCAAGCACCATTGCCGACTGAAGGCTTGCCTGCAAATGCTGGAACAACCATTATGCTGTTACATAAGGGATATCCTAATAATCCGGCCGAGGCTCTTCAACATTTAGCCTCTCATTTTCAAGAGTCTGGAGTGCCACAAATTCTTACGAGGTTAGACTAACTCGTGTGTCGAGAAGAAGTCAAAAATTCCATAAGTGGATTTTTGTACCAATTAAATATAGGGGGGCTAGAGTTACGGGACAAATGAAAAAAATTTTTCATTGTAAATCGCCTAGAAGGTATTGAACAAAAGTAAAAGTGCAACGTGAGAAAATTATGAAAAGTTTTTTTCGATTTTTTACCACAAAAATTCAATATTTAGCTTAAATATGACGAAAATTATTGACGCGACAAAGACAAAAGGGATCAAGATTTATTTTTTTGTGAAGCTGGTGCAAGAAAGAGCAAAGAATTGTTGCTGAGAAAATTTTGTGGGCTCCTAGTGGTACAAAAACGAACGAAGCCAAAAAAGAAAAAATGGGAGGAAATCCAAGAAAAATGCATCGATGGAAACTTAAATTTTGTATTTATGAGACGAATTACACTGAAAAAATTTTTTCAGTTGTCCCGTAACTTTTGGCATTTGTTCATTGACTTTTGACCTCTTGTCCCGTGACTTTTGAAATTTGTTCCGTAACTTTAGCTCCTCCCCCTATATGTAGCTAAGAAAAATACAAATTTTTCCTTCAAAAATTTTAATTATGGTACACCCCGACATTGTCATTTAATGAATGTTTATTTAGCTCAATGGCTGAGTTATACTGGAAAAAATATTCTACAGATCTTCATCATTGCATCGATAACTCTCAGTCGTATCCAAGTTTTGAAGACACATTAACACATGTTTCAACAAATTTGCAGAGCATCTTGGCAAATTTTACCCCAGAATTCGGGCCTTTCAGAGTTCATTTTACATCATTAGACACCTCATTCGAAGATTCTATTACAGACATAATTAAGCATGTTTTCATGAAAAATTGATTTTGTTAATAACTTATTTTAGAAATGGGACGGATTCATTGTTTCTTGTTTCACTATACCCTTTGTACAACAAACGTACAGGATCCATGCTTTCAAGAATCAACGATGTACTCCAAAAACAGACAAAAACAAAAGATTATCCTAGTGAGGATATAGCGCGGACCTCACATGTTTCTTCAAAATTTCCAACAACGTTCGATTGCACCAGATTAGTTAACATTGGCGCGATGTCACAAATCGTCCACTATTTTGCTGAGAAGATACTGCTTCGGATAGAAGATTGCGGTGCAGATTCCGTTATTTTCGCCGTACCACTGCCTGTAAAATTTTCAGGCGTTAGTTCGGGGTAGTGGGGCCAGTTGAAATTTTCGAAAAACTGAAAACCTCAATAAAATAAACTAGTGATGCGTCGAACTCGCGATTTCGGTGCCAATTTCGACTTTTCCGATTTCGAAAAATCGAAACGAAGATCAAAAAATTTAGGGGCCGCCACGGATAGTGGTTACCTTCAACGCGTTTTATTTAGGATATTCGTATAAGCAAAGCATATTGTGAGCAAGTGACATCTATAAGTCAACGAATCGTGTATTCCCTGTTAGAACGTTCCCTGAAGTCCGTAGATTGGCGTGTAGCCTTTTATAAATCATGGGAACAGTTGCCTTCTACTCAAAAATATCCAACTATTCACGATCAAGTGAAACATCTGCGAAAATACGGGAATCAAACAACTTTAATTCTACCTCTACTCGAGCTTTTTCCGGGTTTTGATACAGAAACTACGCTGCCGAAGTTGGTCTTTGATCATGTAACGTTTATTTTTAAACTTCAATCAAAATCAGGTCATGAACTAAGTTAAAACTTAAAGGGGGTGCACGCCCACTACGAAAATTTTTTTCTCCGAATTTATTGATTTTTGGTACTCGAGATTTTCGGGCACGAGGAATCGATTAGCGCAAGTCACGAGTTCCGAAAAAATTTTCATGACCCCTATCGGGGTACTCCATGTTTAAAAAAGTTTATTAGATAGAAAATATTTTATCAAAATTGATTTTCAGGAGGACTTGGTTCTTGTGCAACCTATTACGGACGATAAAGCACTTCTCCATTCCATCGCCGATATGATTAAAAGCGAACTTTTAACCATTTCTCAGATTCGAAGCTACGATTAACTACTCATGTTTAAAGGAATCTTTAACATAGTTTTATAAACATAGGACTACAGTATCAAAAAAACTGGAATTTGGGCGCTTTTTTCATGTTTTTTCGACCTTAAACTATTTTTAAATGACCCTATTAAGGTTAATTTTATGCGGGGAATCAATTGCGCGCATTTCCGACGCTTGAAAATGCTTTCCTGATCCTGAATCAAAGAAAAATTGATGTATTATAGCAAAAATTGATTATCGCTTCAATACACACACTCCGATTCACTGAATCAGGGAAGCGTTTTCGAGCTTTGGGAATGCGCGCAATCATTCACCGCATAAAATTACCCCAGAAAGATAATTTTCAGGCAAAAAATCTATCTCTCTCTCGGTCAATACACACTCCGATTCCTTGATCCAGAGTCAGGGAAGCGTTGGAAATGCGCGCAATCGACTCCCCGCATAAAATTAGTCCTAATAGGGTCATTTTTGAAAAAAATTTCGGGTCGAAAAAACATACGAGGGGGCAAAGTTCTGGCATTGTCAACGACGCTGAAAAAGGTGTTTTCTCGTCCAGAATTGTCGAGAAAACACGTTTTTGAAATGTCAAGACTTTTGCCCCCTTGGCTAAGACTTTTGTCCCTTAGGCGAGGACTTTTGCCCCCTTGGCTAAGACTTTTGTCCCTTAGGCGAGGACTTTTGCCCCCCCCCCCCTGTATAATAATATTTATTTCCCCATGTACAGGATATAATCCCAATTAACATGAGTAAATTAATAATAACAATAGAAGTAACAATAGTAAATTATCAGGGAAGGGGGCAAAAGTTCGGGGACAAACGATCAAAAGTTTCAATTTTTTTTTAAATTGGGTGTCCCCGAACTTTTACCCCCCCCCCCCCTGATAAGATTTGTTCCTAGTATTATCTACATATTCTACATTTCGCACTGCCTTCTGCTGTATAAGGTGATTGTATACATCTGGATCTTTCACAGCACTTTTAAAACTTCCCGGGTGTCCAATCGCTTCAAGAACATGAAAAAATCACCCAAATTCCGGTTTTTTTATACACTCTGTAAAAAGAATTTTAATAAAAAAAATATTATTTGGCAATATTTGACGTGAAATATTTCAATTGACACACATTTATCATTTGAATCAAAAGTATCAATTGACAAGCACAACTCTTAACTAGTGTTCGATCCCTATAGTTCGGGATTGACCTATTGGCCGGGACGGGATTTTTCGGGATGGGCTATGGCTGGATTTTCGGGACGGGATTTGAAAAAAAATTTACCTTGGTCCCCCTTCAGTTTTTTTCGAAAATCTTTGAAAAAAACATAAAGGGGGACCAAGGTGATTTTTCCAATTTGTCCAAAAATTGATTTTAAAAAATCACGCTCCTGTCAGCGCATGATTTTTTCTGCACCGCAGGATATTTAAAAAAATTTAACCCATTTTTTATACCCCTAAAAATCCATTTTAGGGGTATAAAAACTTAGGGGGAGAGGTATTTTTAGGGGTGTGTTTTTTATCCCGACTCGGGACGGGATTGAGTCTGGGAAGGTCGGGATCGAGTTTCGCTCAAAAATTTCGGGATGGGATGCCAAAAATTCCGGGATGGGATCAGGACGAGATCGATCACTACTCTTAACATGTAGTTCTTTTAGTACATGCTTTTTTGTATGTATAAAAAGATCCCATCGAGTATTTAAAAGCTCCTCGATATTCACACGAAATGTTTGAAGAGAAAAATGATTGAAGACCGCGGGAATTTGGAAGGAAAAAAGGATGAGCACGATTTTCGTCTGAATTTCTTTATTTATTTTCACTCATCGTCATTGCCAGGCCCCCAGGCGTGTATCGCACAAAACCTCACTTTTTATATCCTAATCCACGAGGAATTTTGACATGTGCTTTCTTTTCTTTCAAAAGATAAAACTGGTGAAAAATGAAAAAAAGTCAAAAACACTATACCAAAATTCCTCAAGTTTAAAAAGATACTGAGGGGGAAGGGGGGTAAAGTTTCAGGCATGATGGCAAAAGTTTCAGAAATACGATTGTAAAAAAACTGACATCGTGGTCATCTCTTTTTTGTGAATCTGCGTAACAATATTGATAAGTGTTTTCTGAAAATTTTGTCCACCATGTGTGAAATTCAGCTGAAAATTTTCAGCTTTATGTCTAAAACTTAAAGGGGGATGCATTTTGCGACCATTTGGAGAAAAATTTTCGTAAAAATGACCCTATTGGGGATAATTTGATGCGAGAAATCGATTGCGCGCACTCCCGAAGCGTAAAAACGCCATCTTGACATCGTTTATAAAAGACTAGCATAGAAAACGTATGCCCTGGCACCCCAAAGATAAGTCCAGTTTTGTGGATAACGAACGAATCGTACCACTTCGCCTAGAACCGGTACGGGCGCCATTTTTAGCCTGGTTCGGATCCAGGATCGCCAGAGGCGGGTCTCTTGCATTCACATGAAAATCATGTGTTCTTTAGAAATCTTCTCCTCTTTATAATACTTCTAATCTTGCTATAAATGTCGGGTTGCAGATGGGGCTGGGCGAAAAAAGTCAAATTTTCACGAAAACTTGATCAAGATGGCGTTTTTACGCTTCGGGAGTACACGCAATCAATTTCTCGCATCAAGTTATCCCCAATAGGGTCATTTTTATGAAAAAATTTTTCTCTCAAATGGTTGCAAAATGCACCCCCTTTAATCCCCTTCCCCAGTATGAGCCTTATAAATCTTTTTTTGTACTGCTATACCGTCTGTACTGCTTCAATTTTTCGTTTTTTAGCTTTCGTGAGCTTCTTTTAGCTGGCTTTTTATAAACATTGACAAATTTTTTAGATTGGTTACTTTAATTTAATAGTTAATTTTTGTCTTAAATGACAGGAGAAACGACAGAGGAAAAATCAAATCCAGCTGATAAAGAAAAAGGCAGTGATTCTGATGGGAGTGATAATGGAGCTGAAGAGGTTAGTTAATTTTCTATTCCGATATTTATAATTATATATTTTTTTAGATATTAGAAGAAAGTCCATGTAAACGATGGTCCAAGCGACGTGAAAAAGTACAACAACGAGATGTGCCAGGGATCGATGCAGCATATCTAGCTATGGACAATGAAACAGGGAATGAAGTGGTTTGGAATGAAGTTCTATTTTCTGAACGAAAAAATTTTCGTGAGCAAGAGGTATCTCTAGGCAGCCATTTTCCTTTAAATATGATCTATTTAGGAAAAGCTTAAGTCTGTTTTTGATAATTTGACCCATCTAGTGCACATTAATTTGGTAAAATTTCATAAGTATTGGACTGATACAAAGTCAGAAAAACCTCGAGTAAGTTTCTTGTAGAGTTAGGAAACCGATAGAAAATGGGTCGGTTTTGGTTTCGACTTTTTTCGGTTTTTTACACCAAAATTCAACAAAATTATCAGAAATTAGTTGATTTAGAATGATCTTTTTGTAAATTTGATTAAATATTACGTTAAAAATGTTTTTTGTAGCATTTTTTAAGAAATTCAATGGAAAAATATGAAAATTCTCAAATTTTTACTCATGAGCAAAAAAATTCTGGTGCTAGTAGAGAATAGGTATCCAAAGAAGCTTTATGTATCCAATGAAACTTTATGTATCCGATGAAACTTTATGTATCCAATGAAATTTTTATGTATCCAATGAAACTTTATGTATCCAATGACTTTCAGGCATATTTGACTGAGTCAAATGTGCCTAGGTTTAGGCCTAAGCTTAAGAATAGGCCTAAGCATAGGCCTAAGTCTAGGACTAAACCTAGGACTATTCCTAGGCCTAAACCTAAGCCTAGGCTTAAGCCTAAGTCTAAGCCTAGGCTTAGGAATAGGCCTAGCTTAGGCCTAAGCATAGGCTTAGGCATAAGCCTAGGCTTAGGCATAGGCGTAGGAATAGTCCTAGGGCTAGGCTATGGCACAGACTTAGGCCTAGGCTTAGGCCTAAGCATAGGCTTAGGCATAAGCCTAGGCTTANTATTGGACTGATACAAAGTCAGAAAAACCTCGAGTAAGTTTCTTGTAGAGTTAGGAAACCGATAGAAAATGGGTCGGTTTTGGTTTTTTCGGTTTTTCAAACTTGATGTTTCAGTTTTTGCTCAATCGGTTTTGACTTTTTTCGTTTTTTTTTACACCAAAATTATCAGAAAATAGTTGATTTTGAATGATCTTTTTGTAAATTTGATGAGCAAAAAAATTCTTTCGATTTTTCACCTTCGGTTTCAACTTTTTTTGGTTTCAGTTTCCTAACTCTACCTTCTTGCATTCCTTTGAAAAGAAAATTTTTTATCTTTAGATAATATTTATAACCGAGTATATGTCGTCTGGTTCTATGTCACGTTTCTTACAAAGAGCTAGGTCATCAAAAACTGCGCTGAACATAAAAGTAATGGTAGAAACCAAGAAATGAGTTTAATTAGCGAATTTTAGGCGTGGAAAAAATGGACCACCCAAATTCTTTCTGCTTTGAATTATCTGCACTCCTGTGATCCGCCGATTGTGCATGCCAATTTAACATGTAACACCGTTTTTATTCAACAAAATGGGTTGATCAAGATTGGATGTGGTAAGTCGGTTTTTATGTTTAGGGATGTTATACTCATTTTTAGGAAAGGGGCAACAAATCTCCAAAACGGGGGCAAAATTTTTCAAAAAGGAGGCATTTTTTTCAACAATTTTCAAAATTGGAAAGAAAAATTTTGGTTCCCGGGGGAGGAAATAGTCTAAAAGATGTCATTTTTGCCGCACAAATAAATCGATTTTGGGTAAAAAAACGAAAAAATTGCATTTTTGTGTCAAAAATAGACGTTTTTTGACAGTTTTTAGTGAAAACGATCAAAGGGATTATATTTAAATTTGGGAAATTTTCTTCCTTTTAGGGGGCGTTATACAAGGGTGTTAAAGGGCTGCGGTTTTTTACGGCTCACTCGGGTCGCAAAAAACCTGCCCATTTTTTGTGGCCATTCTTTCCCCAAAAGAGGAGGGAGTGAGGCAGGCGGGCCTAAGCTTAGACACGGTCCATGGGCCGTTCCTAAGCTTAGTAGTCCCAAATTAATATTTGCATTTTCCCCAGTTATTGTTTTTAGTGGCGCCAAATGCAATCCATCATCATGTGAAAACTTTTCGTGAAAATGTCCGCAATATGCATTATATTGCACCCGAATATGAACGTACGTTTTTGCGGGAATTGTAAAAATAATCTTTTTTGTTATAGAGCAAAATGAAGTGACGCCACAAGCCGATATCTACTCATTTGGCATATGTGCTCTAGAGGTCTTTTACTTCATTCACCAGAGTTCAAAATAATTGAATACATTTTAGATGGCATTACCATTTGGTCTGCAAGGCTGTGCTAATGGTAGCGGCTCAGAGACAACTGCGCATGTGACCACCGAGACAATAAGAAAAGCTATAGATTCTTTAACAGACCCTATGCAAAGAGTAATGAAGTTAAAGGACCAGTCCACTCGGAGAAAAATACTATGAAAAAGTTATATATTCAGATAGTTCAAGAAAAATGAACCATTTTTTGTTTTTACGGTAAATTCTGAATCGTTGTAGTTCTTACCTATGCCGAATTTTCACTGCGTTCATGTTTTCGTTGTAATACACAAATTTCAAAAATAGCTAACTTCAAACGCGATTATCTCGGCAACGATAATGATTCAGAAGATGCCATAAAAACAAAAAATGCTTCATTTTTCATGAACCTTCCGAATATATAATTTTTTTCATAGTGTTTTTCCGAGTAGACGAGTTCTTGAAGGAAGTTACAACTATAACTCAAGAATTTAGGATTTCATCGAGAAATGCTTGAATCGTGACCCAACTAAACGGTCAACTGCACGGGAGTTACTTTTCCATCCGATACTATTCGAAGTGCACTCATTAAAGTACTGTTTGTGTTAAAAATTTTGTCGATTCATTTGTCTCGACTTTTTCATTTTAGGCTGATTGCTGCGCACGTAATTGTCGACTCAAAATTGATAGACTATCTTAGCGAAGATGACTTCCGCGTGGCCGATCCATCCCACGTGGCCGCGACTTCAAAGTTTTGCCAAATGACATATCGAGATCTGAATAGCTTTCAGGTAGTTCAGAACAACAACCGTTTACAAGTAAAAAAGCAGCGTTTTTAAACCAATCCAGTGGGAAAAAAGTTGCCATTTTTTGTTGATATTCGGAAAGTTCATGAAAAATGGAGCATTTTTTGTTTTTACGGCATCTTCTGAATCGTTGTAGTTTTCGAGATAATTGCGTTTGAAATTGAATGTTTTCGTTTTAATACACAAACTTTTTTGAAAAAACAAAAAATGCTCCATTTTTCATGAACTTTACGAATATCAACAAAAATTGCAACTTTTTTTCCACTGGTCTTTTAAACAATGACAAGCACAAAAACTTCCCTGTGTACACATTTCGATTTTAGGTCGACTTGGACAAGTTTCTGGATGATGTCCGCAATGGAATCTACCCCTTGATAGCCTTTGCATCCTTGGCACATTTGCCATCCAGGATGAACACATCGACTTCGTTAGCTTCCATGGTTAGTCAAGACAACCGCGCGCTCCCGGCTCCGAAATCCGCAACTAACCTAACAACTGGAGCCGAAACAAGTCCATCTTCATCAACGGCCAGTAAAACTCTTGGGGGAACTTCTACACAACAAAATGTCGACCATCATGGAAATGAGACTTCCAGACACATTTTATCCGTTTCTAGTCAATCACATGCGGAGAAAGCGACTGCGCAAGACGCAAGTGGGCAGCAACAGCAGCAGGCTTTCGCCTCCACAGCCAGTAGTACAACGACCACCGAAAAGCCTTTCCACGAGATTCGCCTTATTGTGCGCATGGAAGCCTCGATATCGGGTTCTTCACTCAGAATACTCTTGCAATTGGATGACTGTATGAATAGACAACTCACGACGGAAATTTCCTCTTCGGATAATGCTGAATCTTTAGTCACCGAGCTAGTGCACTACGGGTTTATTAGTGAGGTTAGTCTATTTTTCGCTAAATACCAAGCCACATGAAAGAAAGCTCAAGTTGAGGCGATCAACTTTTTGGAAGTAAATGCACGCAATCGATTTTACCGCATAAAATTTTCCCCAAAAAGATCATTTTCAAGCAGAAAATCTAAAAGTTGTTGATTTTCGCTTCAATGCACACACCTGTTTCCCTGAATCAGGAAGCGTTTTCAAGCGGTTTTTTATACACCCTGTAATAATAATTTTTAGAAGGATTCTGCAAAAATGAGCGAATTGTTGACTATAACTCTAGGAAAACATCATTCTGCTGCGTCAACTCCATCTACCGAGAACGACTCACCCCGCAAGTCTAGTCGTACACAACCATCAGAAATAGTAGAAAAGCCCAATATCAACAATCACTCGATTGGCAACAATCCAACAGCTACCACCACCGAGTCATAGTCTCAAATATGGAAATCTAGTTTCAAAAAAAAATTTTTTTGAAATTTTTTACTTGGTGCTTTATATTTTCAACAATGATGATATTGGTGTAGAGCGCTTACAAAGAATTTACAAATGTGTCTATTGAGTATGTGTACACCTTGTGCTTTCCATTCGGTTCTTTCCTTTTTTCTTTTCATTTTCTAGCCTAGCTTCAAGCTATTTTTGTCTTTGAATATTATCTTGATACGGTTATGTGTTATTTCATGTTCTTCAATAGGGTTGGCGGGAAAATTTTTCCCGAAATCGGGAAAGGGCTTATAACTTTATATGGTGAACTCCGCGTAGTTTAGTGTTTTCGGAAAAAATATTCTTCAGATTTTTCTGCATATTTTTGCAAAAGACCGCATCGAAAAATAATGACTTGGTAAAAAGTTATGACACTTTTCCCGAAATCGGGAAATTTCGGGAAAATTTGTCATAACTTTTTACCAAGTTATTATTTTTCGATGCGGTCTTTTGCAAAAAATATGCAGAAAAATCTGAAGAATATTTTTTCCAAAAACACTCAACCACGCAGAGTTCACCATAAAAAGTTATAAACCCTTTCCCGATTCGGGAATTTCTCGATTTCGGGAAATCGGAAAAATTTTTCCCTCCAACCCTATTCTTCAAGGACTATGATCGCAGAAAAATTTGCCCTCCAAAAAAGCTTTGCAAACTTGTGAGGAAAAAAATTTTCTGAACAACTTTTTCCAAAACACACAACATCTGAAAACTTCATTTTCATGTAGAAAAATGGCGAAAATATTGTAAAATTGTTGAAATTCTGTGTATTAAAACGAAAACTTGACGCCATGTAAATCGTTTCAATACACAGACTTTTGGTGAAAAACAAATCCATTTTTTAAATTTTCATCAAATGAACATTGCAGCAATTTTTATAACTCGCTGAGACGAACAAAATGACACCAAAATTATTCAATTTGAAAATCGTGTTTGGTTATTGAAACGAAATCCCTGATTCATGTTTTCGTTTCAATAACCAAAAACAATTTTCAAATTGGATAATTTTTGTGTCTTTTTATTCGTCTCATAGAGATATAAAAATTGCTACAATGTTCATTTTATGAAAAAATTTAAAAAATCGATTTTTCCGCCAAAAGTCTGTGTATTGAAACGATCTACATGGCGTCAAGTTTTCGTTTTAATACACAGAATTTCAAAAAGTTTACAATCTTTT